>JAJEJO010003800.1:0-22945 GCA_020662805.1 Glaucomys volans | reverse complement strand
CTTTCTTTCTTTCTTTCTTTCTTTCTTTCTTTCTTTCTCCTTTCTTTATTTCTTTCTTTCTTTCTTCTTTCTTTCTTTCTTTCTTTCTTTCTCTTTCTTTCTCTTTCTTTCTTTCTTTCTTTCTTTCCTTCTTTCTCTATTTCACTCTTTTTATGGAGGTGTCATATTTAGGAAAGCAGATTCCCATTCAAGGATGCAAGTGAGTTAACTTGCTGCCTAGGGGACAGTCCCCTAAGTATCTTGAATGACCAGAGTTTACAGTGAGGGAGTAGAGGGCCTGAGAGCCATCATTTAAGTGTGCAAAACCAAAATGTGAATGTACCAGTCACACCCCCCAAACCCATAAGCATGAAAGGACAAACAGAGGCAGCCATGGACATCATGGCTGAAGTTGCTCTGAAGTTCCGGGCAGTCACCTCAGGTGGGTTCTGGGCAGCTGAGGTTCCTTGCAGGGGCTGGTCTGGTGAGGAAGCCCAGGTCCCAGGTCTAGCAGAGCTTGGGGCAGTGAGTGTGCTGCTCAGCAGGTTCCTTCCTAGCCTGGCACATGTCTCAGGAAGCCAGAACACCAGAGGTGTAGATGGCCCCAGGGTCAGGGCCACCACACTGTAAACACAGGAGCAGACTATGTGCTTCTGAAATGGAAACCTGTCATCATTTGATGGGGTTCCAGGAGGTCTCCAGGAGGGAGAGGGGACTTCAACCCAGCACCACAGGTTCTTGACATGCTCTAGAGAGTGATTTTAGGACCTCTCAGCAGAAAAACAGGCAGAGATTTATTCAGAAAGGCAAGGTGCAGAGTGGGGTTCCTACCTGGTGTGAGGCACCCTTTGGGGGTGTGAACTCTCCATGAAGGAAGCCTATAGATGGTGAAGATGAGGAGCATTAATATTGAGTCAGCCTGGTGGCTCCAATCCAGTGGTCATGGAGTGCAGGGTAGGGTGGTATCTGGTTTCCCCTCAGGACCTGGGCTTGGTGCTCTCTAGGAGATTGGCAGCTTCTGGACTGTATCCACATCCAGGGTCCTGGACAGTCTCTCTCCAAGCTTTTTGTAATCAGTCTGCAAACACTTTATACTAATCCAATTGCTCTGCCTCTCTCCTTTCTTCCTGCAGGTGGTGCCACAGTAACAAACACCCAAATGGTCCTTTCAGAAACATTTCAATATGATCCCCTCTGGACTGAAAAGAGATGCCCCAATTGGGCTCAAGATGCCCCAAATGGACTCAAGGGGGCCCATGTGCCCACTGGGAAGGATTTGCTAAGGTTGGACTTTGGGACTAGAGTCATAAAAGTCATGTTTCCATCTTGTGAGGAGTGGTGATGAAATCAACACTCACTCGGAAAGTCAGGCAGTCAGGACACAAGACTGAGCTTTGTAGCTGCAGGAACAATCTTTACCTGTCCCTCATCCGGGGCCAGCAGCCCTGGGCTGGGCCCTGGGAGCTATATCCAGTGACTCCAGAAGAGGGCTCAAGTCCTGCCAGCTTGACCAAATTCTGTCCTGAGCCCAGGCCATAGACCTACACCGAGGGTCCCCACTGACTGGACTCTGGTTGATTGCAACAGGAATGAGAGGAAAAGAACATGAAAATGGAAATGAAACTGAAGTGCAGCTTGGTATTCCTGGGAAGATAGTGAATCCACCCAAACCTCATAGGAGGGATATTTGAGGTGGAGGCTGCTGTCAGGGGCAGCAGAGGGTAGCTGGGTGCAGTTCCCTGAGTTCTGTGGCACCAACCTGGTCTCTAAAACATGCTGTGGTCTCCACAGCATGTGGGTATTGCCTGTGGGAAGCCCTGGCAGAGACAAGAAGGAGCAGGTCAGTGGGACAATTGTTAGGGCTGGGGAAAGCTCTTTGGGGCTTCTTCAAAATTCCCAGTTTACAAGGAGCCTGGACTAAATGTGGTCAAGGACAGAATCCTTGTCAGATGTGACCTGAAAAACCAGCAGTTTGCGGCAAGGTGCCCAATTGCTTAGGCCTCCCTGTGACCTGTCAGGGTCAAAAGCAGGATAATTCTGAGCAGAGCAGGCACCTGGCAGCTGAGCCCTGCCTGCAGAACCCTAATCTTTTCTCTGCAAAGCTTTGGTTGGAGAGTTCTTTAGAGGAAAAATGCAGTATGCCCTCTGTCTCTCCTAGGAGATGTTGCAGGGGTCTTGTGGGCTGGAGGAGCCTCTAAGTTTAATTTCAAGACTTCAGAATTCAGGGCACCCTGGCATGGCTCTGGGAGGGAGGGGACCAGGCCACAGACATGTACCCCTGGCTACCAGCACCTGCCTGTGCTGAGGGGTCTCCCCACAACTGCCTCTCTGGGGGACCTAACAGGATGAGTCCCTTGGAGTGTCCTGGGTGGGCTCCTGGAGGATGCTGTGGGAGGAAAGAGTCCTGTCAGAGTGCCAAGGACAACAGGACATCCCTCCAGCTGGCAGAGGTGGGTACAGTCCTGGGAGTGGGTCTGTGGCCCTGCTGGGAGCCTCCAGCTGAGCCCCTGATGCAGGAGCCTAGTTGGTGGTGCATGTGAGGACAGAGAGGCACTTGATGGTGCAGAACCCAGGAAAGCATTTCTGATCTACCAGTGTTATACTCCAGCTTCAGAGGGGTCCCAGCAGTGGGAGACACTGAGGGACCCCACTGTGACCCTCATTGCACACATGGGCCTTCCTCCTTTCTTGGGTTCAAGACCACAAGAGTTTTGTGTGAACATGCTGTAAAGCCCCTGCCTGGAGCTCCCTGTGGTGGGTGCTGAAGGAGGGGTGGCAAACATGTGAACCCCCTAGAGCCCTGCTAGGGGTGGGAAACTCTTCAGGGCTCTGCAGTCAGCCTTTCTCAAAGTAGGGTGACCCAGCTTAAGCCTCAGCATGCAAGTGAACTTGGGGGTTTGTGACCTTAGGCACAATGCGCTTCCTGAGTGACTTCAGTGTGGGTCTGACTCCTATGGCTTCCCCTACACCAAACCCTGGTGATGGAAGGTCTCCTATTTAACAAGAAGGAGGCTAAGTCTAGCAGGCTGCCCTGCTTATGATGCCAGGCACTCAGGAGTCTGAGGCAGGATGATTAAGTTTGAAGCCACCCTGAGCATCTTAGAGAGACCCTATCTCAATATAAAACACAAAGAGCAATGGGGGGTAGCTCAGGAGAAGAGCTCAGATTCCAGCCCCAGGGCCCTCCTCACCCTGACAAGGCACAGAATATGAGTGGAGAGGGACTCAGGGTGGGATTCAGGCCAAGACTGCCCCTGGGATCTGAGCATGCCATGAGCTTGGTGCTTGAGGACTTGGGGTTTGGGAACACTGTCCCCTAATCATCATCTGGCTCCCTGCATTGTTTGGTAAATCCCCAAAACTGTGAGAGAGAAGGAAGAGGGAGTGAGGAGAGAGCACCTGGGTCCCTGTGCACCAGGTATCCCTGGCTGTGCTGCTGTCCTGCAGCCGCACAGGGTCCTTTTCCCTCCCCAGGGGACCAGGCATTTCAGCCTCCTCTAAAACCCCAGCCCCTGGGGAAGTCTGTGGAGGAGTCAGGGTGATAACAATGACATGCCCTTCTCTGTTGCACTGGGGACACTGGGTGGGTCTGTGGTGGAGTGTCAAGCTCTGCCAGGTCATGGGTGAACCTGGCTGAGGAGCCCTGGGGACAAGGACAGATTCAGGTCCTGTGGTGGGCTTTCTTCCCACCTGTCATTGAGGACCTCAATGGATCGCATGGAACTCATGCTGTCATAGCCAGAAGATGTGGTACAGCATGTCTAGGTGTTGTTCCAACAGGGCCAGGTACCAAGTGGTGTGCACCTGCTAGGTAAGGGCTGGAGAAGGGGAGGGAAGAAGGGGAAACCCAGGGGTCCCAGGGCTAAGTATGAGGAAACAAGGGTTAGAGACCAGGCCTGGGGTACTTATGGACAAGGTGAGGCAGAGGCCCCTGGCTCCAGCAGGACTTGATGGGAAACTGAAGCTATGCTACCCAGTCTCCAGAGACATTGTGACCCCAATCCTGGTGCCTAGACAGTACCCCCAAACCAGTCATTCCTAGAACTTAGGGACTATAGGGTCAGAAACAGATCTGGAGCCAGGTTAGGTCATTAAGTACAAGGAAAGGTTATTCTGGGACCACAGTCAGTGCTGAGGGTCCCACAGCTCTACAAGGTCTTGTTAGCAGAAACAGCTGTGCCTGTCTCAGCCCCTGGGCCTTTATGACATCACAGACTATGGGAGTTAAGGAGAGAGGCTGGTTGAGCACCACACACTGCTGGACATTGTTGCAAGACCACCATGGGGAGAAGACACTGGGGAGCAGAGGAGGTAGGGAAGATCCAAAGGTCACATTTGAAGAGGGACAAAAGGAGAACAGTGAGTACTACATTCATCTGAGAGGACAAAAACTGTCCACTGAGCCAGGTCCTCAGACTGGCAGTACTCAATCTCCTGTGCCCTGTGGTTGAGCACTCATCATCTAGAAGTTCTCAGTCTTCTCTGTGTCCTGTCCTTATGCTTCTATCACACACCATTGCTCAGGGTCTTCTGTTTTATGAGGGTGAAAATCCCTCTCCCACTAGAGCTCAGAACCCTCTTGGTATTGTGGGTGGGCAAACTTCATCCCCCAAGGCTCAGTCCCTACTGAGAACTAGGCAACCTGGTTTTCTTAGAGAACTCTCAGGTTTAGTCCCATTCTAATGTCAGTACACCATCTCTGGCCTTATATACATGTCCAGGCCAACACTACTAAAGAAACTTGGAGAATGTGCATATTTCCTCTTTCCAACAGCTGCAATAAGCCTTTGGTGCTGCCATGCAGACAAGTTCCTCAACAATGTCTAAAAACCTAAAACAAATTTAATCGAAATCAATTCTCACAGCACTGAGAACAGTGTTCCACCACTCATTGTCCAACATATCCACACAGTTCAAGTGGCTGAGATCTTATGGTTGATGTAGCATGACCAGTATTTCTGACATCTTTCTGAACATTGGATGGAAAGCATATATGTAAGTATTTTCAGGATCTTCTCTGATATGTCACTGCTTGCTCTGTTTTGACAAGAGATAAGATCTCCTACAACCTCTGAGTCAGTCACAATGCACACTTTCAAGGGACAGTGTAAAATGTGGCCACAGAAAATTTCCCATCATCATTGAGGACTTCTTCAGACCTTTGAAATAGGACCATTCCCATCATACTTGGAGTCACTTAAACATTGTCCTGAGGGACACTCTTGAAAAGGTTCCCAAAACTCTGGACCCTGTAGGGGAGAACCCCTCCCAAAAGACCTCAGTCTCTTCTGGATCCTTAGTCAAGCTTCCCTCACCTACCTTTGCTCTATCTTCTCTGGATTCTGCCCTGAACCTCCTCTCAACCACCATTGCTCTGGGTGAGCACCCCTCACCCACTAGTGTTCTGTTTCCACTGGGTCCTTTTGGTGATAGCCCCTCCCCTAACATGGCTCAACCTTCTTAGTTTAGGTTGCTGTGTTCATCTAACCTATCCTTACTCAGTCTCTTTGGGTCGTCTGGGGAAGCACCCCTCACCTGATGGTGTTCTGTCTTCTCTGTTTCTTTTGTATGAGTTCCCTAACCATTCCATGCTCATTCCTCTCTGGGTCCTTTTGGTGAGTGCCCCTCACCTTAGAGTGTTCAGTCTTCGGTCTGTCATGTTCCAGGTTCCCAAGGCAATTCTCAGTCAGACTGCTCAGGGTACTGTGGGCTTGTGCCCCTTACCTGACAGTGTTCAGTCTTCTCTGGGTCTTGTGCTTAGTCTCCCTTCACACACCTGACACATTGCTAAGTGTTATCTGGTTCCTGTAATGTGTCCCTCGGACACGGGTGCTCAGTTTTTCCTGAATGTTGATTTGGAATGCACATTTCCCTCCATTACTCTATCTCCTCTGTGTCCTCTGGGTGAGTGCCCCTCATCCAGCAGTGCTCAGTAAACACTTGGACCTCCTGGTGGGGGGTCCTCACCCAGCAGTGTTCAGTCTCCTCTGTGCCATGTGCTAAGATCGTCTAGCCAAACATATCTCATCCTCATCTGGCTCATGCATATGATAATAGGTAGCCTAACATTGCTTAGTCTTTTTTTGGCTTCTGTCTTTACCTCATGTACCCACCATTACTCAGGGTCCTCTGAATCCTGATGGTGAGTGCTCCTCTCCCACCAGTGCTCCATCCCCTGTGGGTAATGTACATGTTCACACTTGTGCCACCAGGTCTCCCTGTCCACTGAGCTGAAGGCAACCTACTTCTATTAGTGAATTCTGTGGGTGAATCCCTTTCTAGCTAATGTCAATGCACTATCTCTGGCCTTATCTGAATGTCCAGTCCAACACTACTGTGGAAACTTGGAGAGATATGGATACTTCCTGTTTCCAACAACCTCATTAGGCCTTTGGTGCTCCCACACAGACAGGCTCATCCCCAATGCCTGAAACAACAAGACAATTTTAATGGATGTCAAATCCCACAATATTGAGGATCTCATTCCACCAATCATTGTCCAATATTTCAACACCACTGCTCAAGTGACTGAGTTCTCATGGGTGATGTAGCATGCTCAGAATTTCTGACATCTTTCTGAACAGTGGATGGAAAGCATATATTGAAGTATTTTCAGGATCTTCACTGATATGTCACTGGCTACACTCTTGACAAGAGAGGAAACCTCCTAGGACCTTTGAGTCAGGCACAATGCACACTTTCAAGGGACCTTGTGAAATATGACCAAAGACAATTTCCCATCATCATGGAGGACTTCTACAACCTATGAAATGGCACCATTCCCACCACAACTGAGGTCACTGAAATGTTGACCCAAGTGATAATGTCAAAAAGTTTTCAAAAACTGTGAGCCCTATAGGTGAGAATCCCTCTCCCAGAAGACCTCTGTCTCCTCTGGATCCTGTAGTCAATCTCCCCTCACCTATCTTTGCTCTGTCTTCTCTGGGTTCTGCTCCAAACCTCCTCTCAACCACTATTGCTCAGGGTCTTCTGAGTTCTCTGAGTGAGCAACTGTCTCCCACCAGTTCTCAGTAATCTCTGGATCCTGCCCTAAGTCTCCCCTCATCCACCATTGCTCAGAGTACTCTGAATTCTCTGGATGAGGGCCCCACACCCAATCGTGCTTTCAATCCACTGGGATCTCTTGGTGATAACCCCTCTCCTCACATTGCATAGCCTTCTTGTTTAAACTGCTAAATTCACCAAAACTGTCATTCCTTAATCTCCTTTGGGACCTGTGAGTGAGCACCCCTCACCTAATAGTGATCCACCTTCTCTGTTTCTTTTTTCTTAATTCCCTTACCATTCCTTGCTCATTCCTCTCTGGGTCCTGTTGGGGGGTGCCCCTCATCTTAGATTGCTCAGTCTTCTCTCTGTCCTGTCCAGGTTGCCCAAGGCAATTCTTTCTCAGACTCTTCTGGGTCCTGTGTGTGAGCACCCCTCGCCTAACAGTCTTCTCTGGATCCTGTCCCTAATCTCCCTTCACATGTTATTTCTCAGTGTCTTCTGGGTCCGACAGCGAACATCACTTGCACACAGGAGCTCAGTTGTCCCTGAGTATTGTTTAGGAGTGCCCCTTACCTCCATTGCTCTGTCTCCTCTGTGTACTTTGGGTGATCCCCCCTCACCAGCCATGCTCTGGAACCTCTGGATAAGCACTGGTCAGCTAGCAGTGTTCATTCTCCTCTTTGCCTTGTGCTATGCTTGAATGGCCAATCTTACCTCAGCCTCCTCTGGCTCCTATGTGTGATCATAGAGAACCTAACAGTGTTCAGCCTGTCTGGGTTCTGACTTAACCTCACCTACCCCACCATTGCTCAGGGTCTTCTGAGTCCTGTGGTGAGCACCCCATGCACACAGGTGCTCAGTCTTCCCTGAATACTATTACCAAGCACCCCTTACCCATCTGTTCTTAGTCTCCTCTTGGTACTCTGTTGCGCACCCCTTGCACATCACTACTCATAATCCTCTGGGTCCTCTTGGTTTGTGACCCTTACCCATCATTGATCAGTCTCCTCCAGTTATGTGGGTGAGTGTCCATGCCAGCAGAGCCCAGTCTCCTTCCTGTCCTGTGCAAACCCCAGCTGTTCTTCAAAGTAGTTGGTTGGTCCAAGATCACCTGCTGGGGAGTACCACCCTCTCTCTAGTGTTACTTCTTATGAAAATATGGTGAGGGTCGTCCTTCAGTTACCTGGGCTCCCTCAGTCTTTGTGGTTGAGTGAGTCTTTCCTGTCTTGCCTGCTTCTGGTGGAGCTGGTTGGGGGGTTGGTTCTGGGCTCCTGCTTGAAGTTCTGTGCTGCCTCCTTCAGTGTGGTGCAGGAGTGCTTCTGAACCATGATGGCCTTCATGGTCCAGCTTGTGGTGGTTCTTGGAGATGTTGGTCACCCTGGCTGGGCTGTTCTGCCTCACACTTAGTGGACAGATCTGAGGCTGCTGACAGGCTTTCTCCAGATGCCTTTCCTAGCTGTGCCAGAGCTGGCTGTGCTGAGGTTCAGAAGCCCTGAGGCAGAGGTTTCCTGCACCCACTCCTGAGCCTCCCTCTGCACAGGCTGTCTCCTTTCCAGAGACCTCCCTGGGAAAGACTGGGAGAAGGGGCTCTGTCCTCCTGCCAGGCCCCCTTGTGGTCCCTCCTGCACTCTGATTCATGCTGATGAGAGCCACTGTCCTCCTCATGACCTGCATCCTCATTCACTTGTACTCTTTCCCAGGATGTTCAACAGCTCCCTGCAGAATGTGCTGGGTATTGAGTGTGTGTTCTCCTTTCCCATGGTTAGTTCCAGTGTTTTGGGTCATATCCATCTTTTTTTGCTCTGTAACTATGGGAGGAGCAGCACTAAGAGAGTTGCAGAAGCCCAGGCCAAGCAGGTATGTGTGGAAGGGCTGTGAGTGGGCTGGACTGAGGCCCTGCTTGAGTCCTGGGCCTCTCCCTATGCTGCTCCATACCCCATAGCCCTCCTGGGACTTCAGAGGCCCCCAGAGGCCCTCACCTGCACCTACCTGTTGTACTAGTGTATGTCGATCAGCAGGCTCTCTGAAGAGCAGTCATGAGCCCATTATTAACTTCCCTGGTACAAAGGATGTGTGATCTGTGCTTTCACTAATAATCTTAAGACAAATTCTCTCCATGGTGGATTCCACAGATCAAGAGCTGCTCACCACCTGCCTCCATGTTGGCTGGACTCCTGACTCTGCAGTCAGCTGACTGTGGTCATGGACCCACCAGGGAAAAGGTCAGGCTCCCGGTAAGTGTTCACTGTTCTCTATTCACAGAGACTTCTCCCAGCAGTCACTGGGTGATAGGGGAGTATGGTTCTGCCAAGAATGTTGGTGGATAATGTCATTTATAAATAAGAAAAATTCACATCAAAGGGAACATTTGTGGCACTCGGTTCCTTTGTGCAGCACAAGTGGGTGTTCCTGGTGGAATGGATGCAAGTTTCGAGTACTGGAAGTGAGTTCCACACATTTCTGTAGCTCCTCACCATGGAATGGCTACAGAGATACACATTCCTGCATTATTAACCTTTGCTCAATTGCTGCCTTAAATGGAGTCAATGCACCAAACACTGCATCAGCCCACAGCAGGCAGTGGCTGCACATTTCCCTGTTGTACATGCTTCATCAACCCTGGGCTGGTCATGGCCAGGAAGGGTCCTGGAGTAGAACAGCACCATGATTGCAGGTGAGCGTGACTCAGGTGAATCTTGAGCACGGGTGATAGCAAGTCGTGGTGCATATGAATGTGACTCAGTTGAGTCCTGAGCAGGTATGATAGCAAGATTGGTTGCAGCAATCTCAGGTTACAGGTGGGAGAAAACCAGCCCAGGGGAGACTCTCTCAGTTTCAGATCAGGGTGGACTGACAGGTCCAATAGCCCAGCCCTGCCTATGGCAAGGCCTGGCTGCTGCACATAGGTTCCCAGGTTCACATGACCCGTAGGGAGATGCAGCAGATCTGACCATGTCTGAGGCAGGATGTGCTCTGTCTATAGCCCAGCTGTGGAGACTCCTCCAGCAACTGCCTTTCCTTCTCCCTTGCAGGGTCCAGGGCTGCTGTCCTCTCCCGGCTCCTCCCTCCCTCTGTCCTCTCCCACCACTCTTCTCCTGGGGCCTCCCTAGTGAATCCCTCTTGAGAAACCCAAACCTCTGGGTAGAACTGGGATTGGCTTCCCTTCGCCTCCTCTGGACCTGAAGTCAGAGCTGTAGGAAATCACACTTGCCTCCATGCATATCAATCCACAGGACCTTTCAGGAGAAAGAGACTCCACTCAGCATTGAGAGGGAGGGCACAGGCCTCCACCCTTGTGAGGCCTGAGGACCTGGCCTTCAGCAACATAAATAAAAGCAGGGCCAGAAAGTCAGATGGCACCCTACTGGTAGGAAAAGACCTTTCTTAAAAGGAAAATTTCTAGTGCTGTAAGAAGCAGTTGAAATGAACGTCTTCAAACATACAACTCCTCTGAGTCAGTGGGAAGAACTTAGAAAGCTCGTTGGTTATGGGACAAATACATGGCCCAGCCCCAAGCTCATCTTCCTGGGGTCACTGATGCAGAAGGAGCAATCAGAGGAAGCTCTGCTGGACCAAGTCTAGAAATCGTGAAGCCCTTGATAGGGGAGGAGGAGGTGTTCATGCAGTAAGGCAGGAGGGGGCCATGAATCCTGCAGAGCAATGTGATGTGCTAACTGTTTTTCAGGACAGGGAGGAAGTGCTCTAGTAGTGAGGAGTGAAGGTGAAGCCGCGGAGTAGCTGGATGAAGTGCAGGGCCTCAGTGTAACTGCAGAAAATGCCTTGGGATCAGGAGCAGGCGCAGTGGGATGGACTCAGCTGAGGCACCCTGGCTCTGCACGTGTGGTCTTGCAGTTTATGATGGGGTCATGTGCCTTTGTGCACAGGTAGGTGGTCATGGAAAACGAATTCCTCAGCTGGTTCTCTGGGGAACGTCTGTCAGATGCTAGATAGTGGTCCTCCCACACGGGGCTCTGCTCAGGCCACTTGCCTCTTCCTGGAGAGCCCTGTGCTGCTGCCTCCCAGTCTCTCTGGCCCTCTCCCAGCAGTCCTGCAGCTTCCTCTGCAAGGCCCCATTCCTCAGCCTTGCCTCCACCAGGTCTGCATGCCAACCCCAAGAGGCCATGGCACCATCACCCTCGAGGCCAGGCTGGGCACTCTCTGACCTGCAGGACTGGCCTCCTCCCCAGGACCAATCCAAGCAGTGGAACTGAGCCTTCTTTGGGGTGTTATGGAGGTTCCAGGGGCAGCCAGGCTGTGGAGGTTGGGTGGAGAGGCAGAGAAGGGGAGCAAACAGCACATGGGGATGTGGGGCAGCATGGGCAGTGTGCTGGGAGGGGGCACACATGTGGGCTCCAACCTGAGGGCATGATGGCAGGAGGGCCTCCTGGCTCCATCCTGCTGGGGAACCTGGAGTGCAGAGCTTCCATTACTGAGAGCACCTGTTCTGCTCTGAGTCCAGGATGCTCCACACACCTGGGGTCCTGGACCATCTGCCTCAAGTCATAAGGGAGCAGTGATCACCTCAGTTTCCAAATGGCAGAGGAGACTCAGGGGGGTTGATGTCCATTGGTCAGAGGTACCCAAGCAATGAGGACCAGCCCAGGTACCAGAACCCAGGCCCATCTGCCTGGGGCCATGCTCTTCCTGGTAGTGTCAGGACCCTCCAGGGGAGGATGCAGACAGGACTGGTCAGGGAGGGACCATGTTCTGTCCTGTGGTCTGTGAGGCTGTTCTGCCTTGGCGTTCCAGTGAGATGACAGGCATGGCCTGCCAAGCAGTTGTCCCCGAGGGAGCCCCATGGGGTGGTGGACTCATTCAGAGACTTGGACATTCCTAGCTGTAACTCCAGGAGCACAGATAAGTCTGTGTGTACAGAGGAGATGAGGCACAAGGCCAGGGGTCAGTTCAAGACCTCATCCAGGACTGTGCCCAGGCAGGTCAAGATGAGGCAAAATCCAGGATAAAGACCAGGACAAGCCTGATTAGATATACCTAGCTCAGCTCAAGTGACTGCTGCATCATAGGCAGTGCCAAGCATGTGAGGCAGGGTGAGGGTGGTGCTGCTAGGGACTGGCCACCTCCACAGGAGGTCAGGGGTCATCCTGGGCCCTGAGGCTGACTCTTGGTACATCAGTCTATGGATGTTTAACAACATACACACATTTGTTGATTTGAGGTACTGGGTGTGAAACCTAGGGGCTCTTTGTCAGACTATTTTTTTTTTCTTTTACTTTAGAAACAGGGTTACATTAAGTGGCCCAGGCTGGCCTTAAACATGGAATCCTGAAGCCTAAGCCTCCCAGTAGCTGACATTCTAGGTGTGGCCACTGCACCAGGCTCTGTGGATATTGTAACCCAGTGACCACACTCAGGGGAAGACTTGTGTACACTGTGGGGAAGACCTGAGGTATCTTCTGCAGTCACCTTCTGGATCTGGCAGGTTCTGGATCTCCTGAGTCTTGGGACGACAGTGGGAGTTGGGGCAGTTTTTGTGTTTGTCTAGGACTGTGGCTGCAGATCATGCTGCTGACCAGAGTGAGACAGTGTGTCCAGTCCATAAGTGAAAGGGAAAGAATTATGGGGACCATAACTGGAGAAAATGATGGTCACATCCTGGTGGTTTGAGGAATGACCCTGACCTGAGGCACTTCTGTCTCTTCAGGGAGGAAAGTGTTGAAGTGAAAGGTCAATAGAAATATATGCCTCCCTCCAGGTGCAAGGCAGTGTGGGCTCTTTTGGAAACCCAGACAGAAGGTGTCCTTGTCCCTCCACAAGCCCTGAGGAGTAGAGAGGAGGAGAGGTCCCCCTCCAGTCTGGTCAGAGGTAGAGGGGAGGGTCTGCCATGTTCCTTTCTGCTCAGCATTGGCAGTGGAACATGCGAGGCTTTGCTGCTTCCTCTGGCCTCTGTCTCCCTGCTCACAGACCACAGAGATGCTGCATGGTGCTGCTCGAAGGTCTCAGGTGGGCTCCATGCAGGTCATCAGTTTCTCCTGCCCTCATCTTCTCCGCCTTTCCCAAGTTTCCATGGCAGTGGGTACTGTTTAGTAACACAATAAAGAAAGAATTTAACTGCAGGTAGAATTCTTTCCAATGTCCCTAAGTGTGAGATAGCAGCCAGGGTCACCTGGTCAGTGTGCTGATGCCCCATTGACCCCATGGGTGGGTCACCTGGGAGTCTGCCCCCATCAGAGAAGGACTCCCAGTTAGAACTGCAGAAGTCACATGATTGAAGAGGTAGATGAAGAAGAGGAGATGCAGGTGCTTTTAGCTCCCCCTTTAGAGAAAGGGTTGGGTTTTGGAAATGTGCCCAGGTACATGTACCCCAGAGGTGGATGAGGAGAAGGCTGGGCTCAGATAGCAGAGCTCTGGATGCACATGAGGTTTGGAGGATGTGGAGTGGGACAGGAGGTAGGTCTGAGCACCTGCTGTGAGCCCCACATCCTCACAGAGGTCACAGAGACCTTCATGCTGGACACCCACAGAGCCCTGGAAGAAGGGCAGCCCCATTAGGTGAAAGGGAGTCCTGGGCACTTGGACAGGAGAGAGACTGCGGCCATGGAACCAGAGTCTTGCCTGGGCAAAAGGGCAGATCCTGACCAGGGCAGGTCTCCACTCAAGCCCACCTGCTCCTGAACCTAGTGGAAACCAGGCAGGTGCTTCAGGACTCCAGGTAAAGCTCAGCCCAGGAACCACTCTCTCTGAGCCTGTTCTAGTGCTCACTGTGACTGAAAAGTGTCTTTTCCACTAACTCCTACAGTCTGTCACTTCCTCTCTGAGCAGGGACCCAGTCAGACCAAGGGATGGGACACATCCATCCCAGTGACATGGGTCCAGAACACTTGGTGGACAATCAGTAATGTCTTCCTAACAGTTGCTCAGGAGGTAGAAATTGTCAGTGAGGCCGGCCAGGTGCCAACCCTTCCAAACCAGGTGCGGCCCAGGGTTCTGAGCAGGTTCCCCGTTGTCCACTAGGGGAGTCAGTGGGCAGCTCTGCGTGCTGGCTCTTCTCCCTCACAAGCTCTGGGTGCCCTTGAGGGGATCTCCGCACCAACCCCACATACAGGGCAGATGATAGGGAGCCCCACACCCCTCAAGAACGTGGAGTGGACTAGACAGGGGACAGTGACAGGGCCCAATTAAAATGAGAGAATTTCAAAGAAGTTTCAAGTTACATTTTTCCCAGTGCCTGCCATTTGCTGCCAATGTCCCAGCTTCCTGCAGGCAGCCATCCCACACCCAGGAGGGAGCTTGGCCAGGCCACAGCCTGGCTCAGGAAGGAAGGCAGGGCTGGGGGCACTGACCATGCTCCCTCCAGGGCCCTGGGTCTCCACCTGCATGTCTCCTAGCTCAGGGCCTGTGGATTGCAGTGCTGCCATGGACGGTGTTGGCAGATCAGCTTCTTCCTCGCTTTGGCCAAATTGCATTTAAATTCATTTCTCTCTCATTTCTGATGCTGGCAAAGTCCCCAGTCCTGTCAGCAGGGACTCTAGATTCTTGGGCTCCAGGATAAAAAAAGGTCTCCCTGTTATCTGCTTCCCTGTGGGGACTCCCAAGGGTCCCCATGCTGCTGACCCTGGGCCCCTCACTGAGGCACTGTCCATGTCACCTGCACAGTGGTGGCCATGAATAGCCTAGGACTGGGGTGTCCTAGCTGCCAAGGTCTCCTCAGTCCCCTCCTGGACCCCCATCCCCCTTTGCTTCTCCCCTGTGACAGGCCCCAGAGGAATTCCTGCTAAGGACATGGAGCCTCCACCTGCCCAGCCCACTCCAAGCTGCTCCTGGGCTTCAGGGCAGGTTACTAGGCACAGTCAGGGCTGGAGAGAGGGTTCAGAGGGGAGGCCCTTGAACCTGGATGCACACCCCATACTTAATCTCCCCTCCCCAGTTCTGCATTGCGGGAGGCAGCAGCTGGAGCCCAGCCCCAGGGCATTGTCCTTGGGTGGGAATTCCCTGGACCTGGCCAGCACATGGATAGGCCTGGTGGATGAGTGGTGGAGAGAGCCCATACCTGTAGGGAGCAGGACACTGAGTCATGGGGTGTGGCTGCTGTCCTGTGGGTGCCCAGGTGTGGCTGGGCTGAGTAGCATCACCTGGGCTGGGCCCTGGGTTCTCAGTGTATTACTAAGGGTCACTGTGGGGGAGGGTCTCAGCAGGGCTAGAGAGGAGACCCAGGGTAGCTGAACCCTTCCTCCTGAGCCCAAGGCCCCCCAGGGCTTCCCCACAGCAGAGGAACCTGGTCTGCAGCAGAAGACACAGGACACAGGGCACACACCTTTCCCAACACTGACCATGTGATGAGCCATGAAAGTCTCCAGTAAAGTCAAAGAACATCGTGGGTGTGTAGTGAAGTGTGTGTACGTGATGTGTGTAAAGGGTGTGAGTGCACGTGCATGTGATGTGTGTGCTGTGTCTGAACTTATTGGTGCTGTGCACGTGGTGTGTGCTTTGTGTTTTCATGTGTATTGCTTGATGTGTACCGAGGTGTGTATTCTTGTGGATTGTGCTATGTGTCATGTTGTGTGTTGTGTGATGTGTAAGGAAGTGCATGTGCCATGGTGTGTGCTGTGTGGCATTTTGTGTGTTGTGTGATTTTTTAAAAATGTGTTTGTGCACTGGTGTGTGCTATGTTGCATTGTATGTGTTGTGTGATGTGTAAGGAGGTGTGTGTGCCTGTGGTATGTGATGTGTAGCCTTTGTGTGTTCTGTGGTGTGTAAGGTGTGTGCACATGGTGTGTGCTGTGTTGTGTGCTGTGTTGTGTTGTGTGCATTGTGTGATGTGTAAGGTGATGTTTGTGCACGTGGCATGTGCTGTGTTGCTTTGTGTGAGCTGTGTGATGTGTAAGGAGGTGTGTGCATGTGGTGTGTGCTGTGTGTTTTGCTCCTCATTCCCAGGTGACTGAGCCCTGCAGAGCCAGGCCTTCAGCATCACCCAGTGCTGGTGCCACCCTGCCCTCCAGCGACCAGGGGCAGTTATGGCGGTAACATGATCCCTGTGTGCACAGGACAGCTTGGGCAGACAAGGAAGCCCTGAGCCTGACATATAAACCAAGGTCTGAGCGTCCACCACAGATTTCCAGTGTCAAGACAGCAGTGGGCAGGTGGGCCGGTGCCCAGCAGGAGCCTGCCTACCTGTGCCCAGTGAAGGATAGGCTGAGAGCTCCCTGCCCTCCCTGTGGCAGCCCTGGGAAAGCTGCCCATGGCTGTGCTCATGCCATGGCCAGGGAGCCCAGGAGCCAGCTCATGTGGCACTGGGAAGGCACAGGGGTGAGGGTTAGTGCCCATGCCATGCACTTAGTGGCCATGTTTGCAGTACATGAATTTTGAGGCTGCAGCCTCCAGGGCCCACGCACAGGAGAGAAGGCTGGGGTAGGAAGTCAGGGTGCTTGATGCTGGCCAGGAGCTCCAATAGACCAGGGGCTGCTCTCCACACCCTCCCTTTCTTGTTCCACCACTGCTGACCACAAGTCCTATCCTGGAGCTGTGGAGACACTGTGCCTTCCTGGCACATGGAGTGACTCAGGGGCTGGGGCTGCATGTGAAGACACTCCATGGACCCTTGGAAGGTGCTGGACATGCAGGGTGGCAGGCTGTGGTGTGGCATGCTGCAGGAACACCTCCCAGGAGAAGACATTGCTGGGTCTGGAGCCTCAGGTGGCCCATCCAGAGCCTGTGGCATCACAGTGTCACCAAGCAAGTGCCAGGGCCACAGCAGAGCAACAGTACTACACAGGCTGCACAGCAGGGAGAACACGAGGACCCTCACATCCCTACTCAAATGACCAGTCTGCAGCAGTCAGGATATGGGAGATGTGCACACTGTGGTGCTGGAACTGCAGAACTTGTCTGGGGCACACCAGGGGTCAGGACACCCTACTAGGATTGTGTACATCAGACTTACTCTCCAAGCCCTAGGAAGTAGATGTTTAAGGAGACCCCATTTACATGTAAGGCCATTGAGGCCCAGGGAAGTTCAATAAACAACTCGAGGTCAAATAGCCAGTAAGTGGCAGAGCTTGGTAGAAGAAGAGACCCTGGATCTGGGTGTCCATCTCCTCATCATGCCCAAGGAACCAGGACATCAAGCACACAGAACAAGGGACGGACCCTGTGCCCTGAGTGAGGCACTGGGAAGCTCTGTGCCAGAGTGACTGAGAGGAGGAGTCTTCAGTGCAGATGCCAGTGGGGACAAAGAGACAAAAGCAGGAGGGGCCCTGCCACACTAGAGCCACTCAGAGCTGACCCAGAAGTAGAATGTAGAGCTGTGACTCTGGGTGGGAGGAACTTTGGGACCAAGTTGATGTAGGGAGAGGGAGGCCTGGGCACATCTGGCTGGTGTGAGCTTCCTGTGCTCATAGGCCTGAGGACACAGGTGTAGGAAGGACTGTCTTGGGGTGAGGACACCTGCAAACTGGTCTGTGTGTGACCCCTGGTCCTTTGCTTCCATCTGCTAAGAACCTGGGATTGCATCAGGGCCCCTGGGCCTCCTGAATCACCTCCCCACATCCAGATCCTCAGTTCTCTTTCTCATGAAATTGGGCCATTACTCCCATGGGGAATGCTGGCAGTTGGGAAGAAAAAACAAATTCCCACACTCTGCACCCAGAATATTTATTTGATTGACATAACTAGAACCCAGTTAGGCCACACAGGGCTGAGGAAACTGATTCCTTCCAGGGACCCTTGTCCCAAGCACCCCAGCCGAGGCTGACCCTCACTCCTCTTTTCCCTCTGGTTCTGGAGGTCATGTGTTCCTGGACTCTCACCATCCAGGGGAAATAGCCCTGCTGACTGTGTTGGGGGAGCTGAGCACCTGGGTTCCACCAGCCTCCCCACCTCTGCCTGCTGTGTGGCCAAGGGCAGGGTCTGGATCCATGGGTCGCTTGGTGAGGTGACTGCACCAGTAACTCCTGGCTAGGCATTGTGATGTCGAGAGGGGACCCTGGAGGTAGGGCGGAAAGATGCTTCAGAAGGGCACTTCCTCCCATCCCTCTGGCACCAAGCAAAACATAGCTCAGGTCCCAGGTAGCCTTGAGGGTGTGGGCAGGACCCAGGAGTGGAGAGCCACTCAAGGTCACACAGAGACACAGCCATGCTGTGCAGTTCATTCCCAGAGCCCCCAACTCGGGTGGGGTCCTGGAGAGGCTGGCTGGGCTCACTGGCAATCTCCATGTTCAGCAGCAGGCAAGCCACCCCTGTCCTCTGGGCTCCTGAGGTGGACTGGATCTGGCCAGTAGTGGTCAGCAGGGTGGCATTCCCCTAGGTCCTGAGCCCTTGGCCATGAGTCCATGGCTCAGGACCCCTTGTAGCCTGTGGAATCCAGGTGAAGTCTAGAGTGTATATCTGAGTGAACTTCATGGCCACCCATGTGGTAGCCAGGAGTGAGCTGGGACCCAGACCCCACCCATCAGAGCTGTGGGCAATGTGAAAATCAGCTGGCCTCAGGCAGGTCAGACACCTGCTCTCCATACCCACCCACCTGCCTGTCAGGACAAGGGCTGAGGTGCCTGCTCTGGTTACCCTCTCTATTCCTAGTGGCAGGGCAGGTGAGTCCATGGGTGCCCTGTCCTGTGTGCCCAGGGCCTCTGAGGACCTTGAATGCCACCCTGAGTGTCTGGCTGACTTAGATGGACAGGTCCCCAGAATGACATATATCTGCTGCCCAGGGGAGGAGCAGAATGCAGGGTGGACCATGCTCAGGGCCTTGGTTTCCTTCCCTGCGAGAGGGCAAGTTGTCATGAAAGTGACTGGTGGGCTTCCAAAATCATCAGCAGGCAGTCTCCCAGCTGGGCAGGCAGGTGGGTGGGCAGGACTAGTTGGAGGTCTTGGTAGGATGGTGCTTCCAAACACTAGGGTGCCTGCCTGTGGTTGGATGGCTTTGGAGTGGGAGCCTGGGTCCCTGAACTGAGGCATGTCTCCCCCAGCCCAGGGCCCAGGTGTCAAGAGTGCTTGGCATCAGGTAATCAATTGCTTCCTGCTTCTGCTTGCCAGGCTGATGCATGATACTGCCTGAATACCTGACAAAGTGAGTGCCTGCCTTCCTGGGGGTGGGGGACGTGTGATGGAGTGAGAAATGTGCATCTGGCACCAGGGCCTCCAGTAGCAGGGTGGGGCCAGGAAGACCCCCATTTCTAATCTGGGCACTGAGATTGGCCATAACTGTTCGGCAACCACTGTGACTGCTCTGGCCTTGTCCCCACCTGCAACATGACAGCAGCAGGGCTGCCTCCTTCCAGAGGGCCTCAGAGGGCAGAGGGATCTTCTGTCCTCCTACTGCATGGAAATTATTCCCATGGGCAACAGCTACTCAGAAAAGAAAGTGGGGGAAGGACGGTAGCAGGTGGAAGCCCTGGTGGCGTTCACAGGTGGACCTGGCCTGGTCACTACTGTGACCTGACCTGAACAAACACTGGATCCTGACCTGGTCACAACTGGGCCATGACCTGGTCACACATTAGGCCCTGACCTGGTCACAATTGGCCTGATTCTGTTCATATTTTTGTCCCTGATCTTGTCACACTCTATCCTGACCATGGTCACACTTGGGGCTATGGTCTTTGTCACACACTGGTCCTTGATCCTGGTCACACTCTGGGCCTTGAACCTGTTCACATTCTGTACCCTGACCTGGTCACACTCTGTGCTCTGACCTGGACAAGCACAGTGCCCTGGCCTGGTTACTACTGGCCCTGTCCGGTTACCACTGGACCCTGACCTTGTCATGCACAGGGTCCTGACTTGGTCACAACTGGACCCTAACTTGGTCAAAACTGGACCTGGTCACACACAAGACCCTGACCAGGACACAAATGGCTCATGAACTTATTACACACTGGGCCCTGAGACTCATCACCCTCTGGGCCCTGGACCTGGTTACACTCTGGGCCCTGGACCTGGTCACACTCTGCACCCTGACCTTGGTCACACATTGGACCCTGCCCCTGGTCACCCCTGCTACACTTCCCTGTGGAGTGGGAGAGTGCGGAGGAAGCATGAGGAGGCTGTCAGGAGGCCTGAGTGTGCTGAGAGGGTGGGAGGGCATCCCACAGGCCTCAGTGAAAGGCTGTCTCTCTTTCATCTTCCAGGTCCCCAGGACAGCAGTTGCTTCTCATGAAGTCCTTGGTCTTACCTGCCTTGGTGTCCACAAGTGACTGAGTTACTCCAGAGCCTCCTGTTGCAACACAGGTCTCTGCAACAGGACTGAGAGCCTCTGTGCCAGCTGGGGTGCTGGCCCTCGGTGTCTGGGCACCTGCCTCAGCAGGGAGTGGTGAGGCTCTGGCCACGGCATGCTCCGAGTGCACAGGCTGTAGCTGGGTCCCCCTAGGGGCCCACATGCTTTGTGGCCTTGGTGTGGCACTTCCACACTTCCAACCACAAGGATTTCAGGAAGAATGAACACCTAAGTGGGCCTTCCAGGACACCAGACAGAGTGAGCAAGGTCACGGATGCCATCAAGGGTGCTGCCACTGCTCACCAGCGGAGAGCTGACCCCCTTCAGCCTCCAGGGCCATGCAGCTAGGTGGTCCTGGTTGTAGAAGTGTTGCCAAGCCAGCTGAGGCAGGAGCCTCTGGGAGTCCCAGCCACTGCTCCTCTTGGCTGGCGTTCCAGGGCTCAAGCCCAGAGCAGCTTCAGAGGACCTGGGCCCTGTGGCACCACCTCAGGTGAGCAGGATCCTGGGGGGACACCAGTGCTGTGTGGCCAGCACTCGAGGGAGCTGGGGTGAGGTTCACCAAGCCTTTCAGTGACTGGGGCAGGTTTCACCACGTGGGGACCGATGTACCCTGATTGTCACTGGGTGGGTGCTGGTAGCTGCAGAGGAAGCACAGGTGGCACATGCAGCCCCAGCATGCCCTGCGCTCCTGGCTGGGCCTGCCCAACCCCTCCAGAATCTCAGCTGCCAGGCCTCCAGTACACAGTGGTCCAAGGACTCGGGGATAAGGAGGGCATGGGCTGGGCCTCACCTGGCTGAGGGGCCCCTTCAGAGCCAGTCTGAGGCCTCCCTCCCTCACCTCCTTTGGCTGCAGTGGTGCCTGGGTCAGCTTGTCCACACTCAGGAACCATCCATTCTGTATTCTTGAGATGTGGCCAGAGATGTGGCCAGCTCTCTCCTCAGAGATGTGAAGGCTCAGGCAGCATCTGCCCTGATCCCCCCAGTGGGGCCTCAAGACGCACTGGCCAACGCAGCAGGCTCGGGAGGGGTTTGTGGATGCGCCCCAGCCTGTGTGGTCATCCCTAGGGGCATATGATCCTGTGATCCAGTCAGAGACCAGTGCCTGCCAGCACACCTGTCGACCACACCTGGGCCTCTGCAGGTGCACACCTTCCTTCAGGAGGCCACCTGTGCTATGCTGATGTCCAGAGAAGTGTCCACCCAGAGGCCCATGTGGTGAAGTTGATCCTCAGTTGGTGGCACTGTTGGGAGAGGTGGAACCCTTAGGAGGCAGGCCTGGTGGGAGGAGGCCAGGGCTTGGGGACTTGGCCCTTCCTGTCTCTTTGCATCCCAGGGGCCATGAGGTCCTCAGGCCTCCTCTGCCACACACTCCCACCATGATGTGCTGTGCTGCACAGGTCAGAGCAGCAGGGTCAGGTAACCATGGAGTGAAACCTCTGAAACCCTTCCTGCTGGTGAGCTGCTCACCTCAGGTATTTTGTCACAGCAATGGAAAGCTGACTCTCATGCCTTTAACCTGTGATAGGCTGAGATCTAGCTAGTCCATTAATGACCTTAACCCAGGAGAATACAGAGGCAGGATAGACAGGTCTTGGAGGCCTCCTGCTGCAGGTCTTGATGGGGGAACAGAGTATGTGTGCTATGTGGGGTGCTGGGCACAGGACAGGGAGCCAGACTCCCAAGTGGTCTCCTAACAGATGGCTGTGAGGCCATCTTGTCCTGGTTTAAGGCTTATTCAAGACTAAAACTGTATTCTTTCCCTTTTGTGGAAGGTGTTTCTGGGCTTGCTGGAGATTTTGCTTTAACTCTTTCCCAGCAGAGCAGTTTGCTGACAGCCTCGAGTAGGGCTTGAAAGGTGCCTGGCTGCCTCCCCACCTCCCAGACTCCTTCAGACTCCTCCTCCTTCCTGGACCCCACACCCCAAATCCCCACCTCCAAGACTCATTAACACCCCTCTACTCCTGTCTGGATCCTTTGCCCACCACCCAGACTCCTTCAGTTCCCTCCTCCTTCCTTGACCCTGTGCCTCAGATGCCCACCTCCCAGACTCCTTCACACCCCTTCTGCTGCCTGGACACTGCCCACTGTGCTAACTTTAACCCTAACTCTAACCCTAACCCTGCCCCCACAGCCCAGACCTGCTGTACTTTCTCTCTAGGCTTCTTCTGCTGAGCCTGTAGCCCTGCTGGGTGAACTCTCTCATGTCTGGTGTCTCCTCTCCCAACCCCATCCCCATCCTCCTGGAGACCCAGAGGTCCTGGGGCTGTGACTCACTGTGGAAGGGAAGGGAAGGGAAGGAAAAGGAAGGGAAGGGAATGAAGGGGCAGCCTAGAGGGTCTGGGGGATGCCCAGGCTCCCTGCCAACCTGGGCTGAGGTAGATATTATTTCACAGTAACCTGTTCCCCCTTCCCCCAGAGTTTGCCTTGTCCTTTCCTAGGAAACCTCTCCCTGCAGCCTGAGCCAGGGGCTCCCATGGGAAGATAGGAATGGTCCTGTCAGGGTCTCTGATCTGATGGGACTGGGGATAGGGCTCCCCACCCACCTTACCTGATCTGGCACCTCAGAAAAGGTCCAGAGGCTGCCAGCCACCCCTCCCAGACACTGACTGGACCCCTGTCTTTCCTTCTTCAACCAAGGCTGGCCTTTAGGCCCAGGATGGGAGGGGATCAGTAGACAACTGAAAGTGGGTAAGGCTCAGAAACCCCAAGGCACAAAAAAGAAGTTCTGGGGTAAACAAGAATAGAGGGTGTCCATGGCCGCACACTGCACCAACAGGCTTCAGGCCCCCA
>JAJEJO010003798.1:160698-178319 GCA_020662805.1 Glaucomys volans | reverse complement strand
CATGCCTATGGTGTGCCAGGCCCTGTGCCAAGTACTTTGCAATAGTGCCTCACAACTCTTAGAGCGTAGTGTAATTATCATCCCCATTTTACAAGGGTATACATGAAAGCCGTTCTCACCTTTTGTGAGAGGAAAAAAAAAAAACATTTTTACTACAAAACAACATTAAGCTCAACTGGATTCATTGGACTGTGGTGACAGGACCGAGTTTCAGGTGTTCTTATGTGTGTGGATGTATTAAGATGCCAGCTATCTGGCACGTGGTGACCATGACGTTGGCAGATGCAGCACTGCTAGACTGCTTTTTGGATGCTTTCCAAGTACTTCGTCTGTCGTCAAAATAGGCTGCGCTGAATGGCTGTTATAAAAAAAAATTAACAAATGATGGTGAGGATGTGGGAAAAAAGGAACCCTTACACACTGTTGGTGGGATGTAAATTAGTATAGCCACTGTGGAAACAGTATGGAGGTTTCTCAAAAAAACTAATAGTAGCACCACCACATGATCCAGCTTTCCCACTCCTGGGTGTATAACCCAAGGAAATGAAGCCAGCATGCTACGGTGATACCTACATGCCCACGTTTATGGCTGCAGCAGTATTCACAATAGCCAAGTTATGGAATCACCTGAGTTCCCACCAATGGATGAGTGGATAGAATAAGTATGGTTTATATTTATATATAAAACTCACATATATATATATAATATATACATATATAAATGAAGAATTATTTGGCCATAAAGAGGAATGAAATCATGTGTGTCACCTGTTTTCTCTCATATGTGGGAACTAAAAAAAAACACAAATTAAACAAAACCCTGAAGATAGAAGAGCATCCATTAAGAAATAAAAGGAGGACCCAGGGTGGGGGTGGAATGGGGGGAAAAAGGAGGGTAATAGGGAGGTTAGATACGTATACTTATATGGAAATGTCACAGTCAAACCCATTAATTTCTACAATTAAAATGTGTAAATAATTATAAAAAAGAAAAAATAATAAAATAGGCTGCCTTAAGTGGATGGTTTTACCTTGGTCTTGGCCTTTAAGCCACTCCATTAGGCAACTTGGGGACAGGAAAGAATGTCTTCCTCCTCAGTTATTATTTAAAATAAAAGTATAAAGTGGGGCATGGTGGCACACGTGTGTAATTCCTGCTAATCAAGAGGCTGAGGCAGGAGGATCACAAGTTTGAGGGCAGCTGAGGCAATTTAGCAAGACCCTATCTCAAAATAAAATGTAAAGAGCTAGGGGTAAAATTCAGTACTTGCCTATCATGTGCAAAGTCCTGGGTTCACTCCCCAGTACCACAAAAAACAAACAAACAAAAAAACTGCACACACACACACACACACACATAAATAAAAATTACGTCTCCAGTAATATCAAATGATTCTTATTACATTTATATAAAACATACTATTTAGACAAAATGCTTAAATACAATAACATTCCTTCTTGTTACTTGTTCAGTTTATTGTTATCAGTCACTATTCAGGAAGTCTTATTTTCTCTTGGTTTTTCCCCAATTCACTGCCTGAATCTCTGCTGGTGCTCAGAGACTGTCTTGAGACCCTGATTGTCCACATCTCACTCTAATCGTCCAACTGCTCTATAACCTCATTTAAAAACTACTTGGAGAAAAGATCCTGTCCTAATTTCCTGCTTTTCATCCCTACTTCCTCTTCTTCATCAGGTAGAGAAAGGAGAAAATTTACATATCAATTAAAGTACATAGTGTATACAAAAAAATCCCAAACCTCTTTTCAGATAGAAGTTTACCTTACAGCTCATTTCTAAAAACTCCAAACTGTCTCTCTGGGTAACTACCTGCTAGTTATTTATTCACTCAGCTGTATACAGCAGTCCCTTAGCAACCCTAAACTTCATGGATACCATCCTAACTCTTGTCTGCTGCCTCCTGAGTATAGGTAGTCAGCCTTATTTGCAAGAAGTGCCAGAATTTAGTTCTCTTTGAAAATAAATTTAAATAAGCCATAAGTTTTCACAGGGCAGTGAAGTGGTTTCTTCCCAGTGGGGGACCCTTACTCTGGGGCTGCATTGGAGATTTTACTAGGGAGGAAACTTTGATCTTGGAGATCTTTGACCCCAGCAAAAAGGGTCATAATTTTAAGTGTCTTTCTTCCTAACCCCATCTAGAATTGTGAAGATGTCCAGTCCCAATCTGAACATTGTGACCTTACTGGGCAGTTGTCTGACTTACAGTAGTGCTTACCTCTTTGGGATTCAAGATGTTTTTGTGGGGAGCTCAATGGAAACTCTCATTCAGGTAGGTGACATTTTGAAATTTTGTTTTGAATATAATGCTAAAGCTTTAATAAGTTTATACATCAATGGTTTCCAAAAGTAGTGGTTCCTTATATCCCTGGTGTGGGCATTTTCACAGGTGATCTCTGATACACTCAGCCACTGAGGTCCACCTTCTACCCAGTGCCCTCTGTGGACCTGAGGCTTTGCAGATCAGAATGCATGGAGAACTGATGAAGGTTCCTGTACTGACACTTGCTTCTTTACCCTTGCACCTATAGATAAGACTGTCCATGCTGTGCATTGGGACTTCCCTTGTGTTTGGCCCTGTTCTGGGGAAGAGCTGGCGACTCTACAAGGTGTTTACCCAGAGAGTCCCGGACAAGAGAGTGGTGAGTTGGCAGCAAGTACACAATGCTGGATTGCCGGCTGCAGCTCCATGTGGATTAAAAGCTAGAGAAACGTGTGGGTCAGTGAGCCTCACCCCTTTTAGGATGATCTGAAGTTCTTGTTCCTCATTTCAAACGTTTGACTCAGGTGGCCTCAAAAAGCCTTGGGTCTGGAAGGTTGTGAACCAGTACTACTGGGAGATACATCTTGGAACACAGGCTCTGCTTCATGCACACCCACTCCAGGCCCTACAGAGATCTGTGAGCGAGCCGATACTGGCACAGGTGTGAGGGAGAACAAGATACTCAGAGAGGAGAGAGAGAGAGAGAGAGAGAGAGAGAGAGAGAGAGAGAGAGAGAGACTGTTGCTTGGCACAGGTGTGAGTTGGAAGTGGAGGGAGGACAGATGATTATAGAGAAGCTATGGCAAGTGAGCAAAGCTCTTTCCCTCCCTGGAGCCCAGTCCTTTTCTAGGTAGAAGGCAGTTCTTTGTACTGAGAAGGATGTGGCTAGAGCAATGAGCAAGAAAGAAGATACCCATGCAGCAGATAGAAGCAACCCCAGGACACTGGTAAAGCAGATCACCTACATGTCCCTGGTATCAGGCATCAACATAACCAACAGTCCTCCATTTTCCCCTAGAGCACTGAGCAGACCTCAAAGCCTGACCATCACCCTCTTTGGCTAGAGGCTCTTTCCAGGCCTAATATATAATTCAGCTGGAGTCTACTTCTCTGGAATGATGGGATTTTTTGCAAACATTATCGAATCATGATGAATATTTATCAAAAGCTCAGCTGTGAGTAACCACACAGATGAAGATTGCCCAAAAGGACAAAAAATTCAGCCATCCCTCTAGAACACTGATTCCTTTTTCAAAAATAGTTTTTTTTTTTGGCAAAGATTTTCTCACACTTTGTGCCCTTTCTTTTAATTTATTTGAGTGTCATTCAATGAGAAGACATCTCTAATTTTGATGAATTCCAATTTACCTATTTGTTCTTTATGGTTCAGTTTTTGGTATTGTATGTAAGAAATATCTGCCTAACTTAAGGGATATAAAGATTTTTCTCCTGTGTTACTTCTAGAAATTTTAGTGTTTTAGTTTTTACATTTAAGACCATGATCCATTTTGAGTAAATTTTGGAATAAGGTGTGATATATTAATCAAAATTCACTTTTTTTGCACATGAATATACAATTGTCACTTCACCATTTGTTTAAAAGACTGTCCTGAATTACCTTTGCACCTATGTTGAAAATCAGTTGCTCAGAGATGTATCAATCTTTCTAGACCCTTCCTTTTTGTCTCATTAATGTGCTTTTTTTTTTAATCTTGACAACAGTACCTCCATTTCTGTGGCTTCCTATTAAATCTTTTTTTAAATATTTTTTAGATGTTTATAGACCTTTATTTTATTCATATATTTACATGTGGTGCTGAGGATCGAACCCAGTGCCTCACACATGCTAGGCAAGTGCTCTACCACTGAGCCACAACCCCAGGCCCCTATTAAATCTTAAAAGCAGGAAATGTTTGCTCTCCAACTGTGTTCTTCTCTTTCAATGATGTTTTTGGAGTCTCAGGTTCTTTCAATTTCTGTATGAATTTTTCAATCAGTTTTTCAACCTGAACAAAAATCCTACTGGAATCTTGATTTGTGTTGAATCTATAGATCAAATTGTAGAGAATTGATTTCTTAACAGTGTTGGGTCTTTTGACCCATGAAAATAGTATATTTCTCTGTTTATTTAGGTTTTCTTCCATTTCAACTCAGCATTTTTTTGCATTTTTCAAAATAGATCTTTCACATCTTTTACCAGGTTTATTCCTAAATAGTTATATTTTTATGCTATTGTACATGTTGTTTTTAAAATTTCGCTTTCAGATTGGTTTTTGCTATAAGGTTTAGCATACGAATAGAATTGATTTTTGTATGCTGCAACTTTGCTAAACTACATATTATTTGTAGCAGCTTTTTATAGATTCCATCAGATTTTCTACATAGATGATCCAATTATCTGTGAATAAATAGTTCTTCTCTGATGGCACCAGATAGAAACAACAGTATGTTCTTGAAAAAGAGGTGGTGAGGTCAAATATTCTTGAGCTATTCTTATGGGGAAAGCATTCAGCTTTTCAAAACTAAGCATGGATGTTAGCTATAGTTTTATTGTAGATGCTGTTTATCCAGTTGGAAAATTCTTTTCTAGTTTTCTTTTTCTGAGAGTTTTTATCAAGAATTAGTGTTGGGCTTTGTCACATGGTTTTTCTTTTATAGATTGTTCAGATGATAAGTTATGCTAGATGATTTGAGATGTTAAATCAGTCTTACATTCCTGAGATAAACTCTAATTGGCCATGATGTATTATCTTTTTTTTTTAGAAGTTGAGAAATTTATTTTTTCTAATGCGTATTATCCTCTTTGTGTATTTTATTCATTTTTATAAAAATATCATTTGTAATTTGTGCACTTGTGCTTTTAGTGGATATTGCCTATTAGTTTTCTTTTCTTGTAGGTATCAGGGTAATGCTGACCTTGTAGAATGAGTGCTATTGTTTTTACTTTTACATATATTATAAGATCCATACAATTGTCATTGCTTTTGTTTAAACACTCAATTATCTTTTGAGGTATATAAATTTTAAATAATCAGTCATATATTTTTCCACATAGTTATCATTTCCAGTGTTCTTAATTTCTTGTATAGATCCCATTTTCATCTGGTGTCATTTTTCTTTTGCTTGAAAGATATCTAACACTGTAGTGTGTGTGTACTAGTGTTGAATTCTTTCAGTGTTCATATATCTGAAGAAGTCTTTAGTTTGCCTTTTTCATGAAATATATATATATTTTTATTTATATTTATGCTTTTTCCCTGGTTCTAGGAATTGGACTCAGGGCCTTGTGCATGCTAGACAAGTGCCCCTCCACTGAACCACATCCCCAGTCCCTGCAAAATATATTCTGGGTTCAGGTTCTAGACCAAGGTTTTCTTTTTCTCTTTCAGTATCTTGAAGATGCCTCTCCACTATCTGCTCATTTAACCTTATATCTAACAAGGAGTATCATATCTTCCTTTTCTTTGTTCCTCTATACACAATGGCCTCTCCCCCACACACACTGATTGCTTTGGGGAGTTTCTTTTTATTGTGACTTGAGAAGTTTGATTAGGCAACTGATTTATTTTATCTCACAAATACCTTAAACCATGTACCTGGTTGTGCTGCTTTATTTCTACTGGCTATCAAAATTTTAGATCCACTCAGTGGCTCGAGAGGCTGAGGCAGGAGAATCACCATTTCAAATCCAGCCTCAGTAATTTAGCAAGACCCTAAGCAACTCAGTGAGAATCTGTCTCCAAATACAAAATAAAAAGGGGTGGAGATGTTGCTCAGTGGTTAAGTCCCCCTGGGTTTAATTCCTGGTACAAATAAATAAATAAATAAATAAAGCTTAGGTCACTGATGCTGCCTGTGCCTCCTACCTGGGCCTTCAGCAGGCTTCTTCTCTCTTCCCTGATATTTTTCAATGTTTTATTCTGTTAGAATACATGTATATTTTTTCTTAATTTTATTTTTATGGTGACAAAAGCAATATATTTTCTTCATATTAGGTCATATAATTCATATGTGTATGAAGAAAATGTTAGTAATTCCTCCTGTACCCACTTCCATCTCTCAATTTCACCCTGAGTTAATAGTTAAGAGTTTGATGTTAAAACCTCCAGATTTGTCTGTGCTCATATAAACGTAACTAGAAACAATAGTGTATTTATTTTCTAAGACCCCTTGAATTCTTTGTCAGAAGCAATATGGTGTAAAAAAGCTCAACAAATGGAAAGTTTTAATGTAATAATTATGATAACCATGCAAAAGTCATTGTAAATGTTTGATGTCTGTTTCACCTTTGAAGCTCCTTAGGAGGGCTCTTCCTGGAGCTTACCACTCAGAGCATTTGGGACACTCTAACCCTGTGTCATGTAGCCAGCAAACAAGAGAACATTTCAATCTTGACTCTTTTTTACAGATTATCAAAGACCTGCAGTTGCTGGGGTTGGTAGCAGCCCTGGTGATGGCTGATGTGATCCTGCTCCTGACATGGGTGCTGACTGATCCCATTCAATGCCTCCAGATCCTCGGTGTCAGCATGACGGTGAGGGACCCAAACCCTGGGGATTCTAATTGTGACCTGGGCTGGTCTCTGGGGTCACAGGGGTCATTCTCCTAGGAACATTCACTGTGTAATCATAGTTGCAACAAGAAAAGGAAGGAGAGTGTGGGGCTGGGGCTGCCAAGAACACCCTACCCTTTTCTGTAGGCTGTTTTGCCACTTACACTGTGCCTCCTGCCCCTGATGCCTTCTCCTGGCATCTATGAGATGTCAGCACACTGGAATCTGCCTGACAGTTATCTCTGCTTCCACACTGTCCATATGAGAACTTTCAGCTATGGAGTAGTTGCCTTCCTCTGACTGTTGAGAGGAAGAGGTAGTTTTTGAGGTAGTCTTTGGAGTCTTCCCTGGTTCAAATCCCAGTTCTACCAAGTTCACCAGCCATGTGACCTTGGGAAAGTTATTTAACCTCTCTCTTTTTCTCCAGCCTCACAAGAGGCTAAGGAATACAATGGAATTAAAACACTGAAAGATCTAATGTAAGAATCCAACATTTGCAAGTAAAGGTCCATGATGTAAAATAATCTGTAATTTCAACAAGGCCCATTTTAAATAATTGTGGTAGCAGAGCATACAATTGAAGGGTAAGCTCTGCTGCCACCCAGCATCCAGTGTCCACCCAACTTTATCATCTATCCCTCCAACTCACAGTCACTCTCTTTTAGGTTCTAATGGAGTCACCTACATTTTTCCATTTACATACTAAGGGGGAGTTATGTGCCCTGGAGGAGTCCGTTCTCCAGGATGTTCACAAAGATCTGCTGTGTGATGCTGGTAATTGTGCGAACCCTCAGTCCTGACCCTGTGTCCTTCCTAGGTGACAGGGAGAGATGTGTCCTGCTCTTTCACCAACACACACTTCTGTGCTTCACGGTACTCTGATGTCTGGATTGCTCTCGTTTTGGGATGCAAGGTTGGTAACTACATCTCAACAAAAGTCTGTCACCAACAAAATGGATATGAAGAGGGAATTATAGGAATTAATGAGGTCCATTAACTACTGATGTCTACAGAGAGTCCTGAACTCAGAGGAAACCTCTGTTGGTTTGATACCTCAAGGTTATGAGCCTTTTATTTCTCTATTTTTTTTTCAGGGGTCACTTTTTCAACTCTTTGGACTTCCTCATTCAGTCCTCTCTGAATCATCTGGAATTTGCACACTATTTCTCTCATTTAATGGTCTGGTTCTTAAATTGATTTGACAAGACCCATTTTCTTCATAGCTCCCTTGCAAGAAAATTATGAGGCATTCCACTCAGCTAAGTTCACTCTCCTAAGTGCTCCTACTGTGTGTCTTGCGTCTTTCTTCAGGATTATGTCTTGGTATCCCGCTGCCTTTCACCCACCTGACCTTCTTTCTCTGGTTGGATGCAGGTCTGGCTCTAAGACAGCAACATCCACAGTGTCCTTTGAGGGGTCTAGCTGCCTCAAAGTATCTCCCATACTGCCCGGATTGCCCATCCTTTGACTCTTTTGTCTTTGTTAGATGGGCAAATTGGGTACTGTTTCCAGAGGATACAGGAAACCTGTACAGGGCAGTAAGGACAGTCCTCAGAACAGATTAGACCATTAGCTGCTTTTCAGTTTTGAGGGAAAAGAGCAAACCTGCTTCACTGAACTGGGCAGCCCTGCCTGACATGAGCCTGCCATTGACTACCTGGGCAAGGAGGCCTGGGTAGCTAATGGCTGGAGAGGGAATTTTTGTAGCAATAGGTGAATTCTACAGGTGAACTTGACCCATTCTACCACTAGGAACAGGCATAGTGGACTGGGGCAGGGAAATATTGCTTTTTAACTTTGTGCATGTATTACTTTGATAGAAATATTTCATAAAAGAAGACTTCAGAAGGTGAACATCTGAAAAGTTTTCTACTCTTCCTGGCCCATAGCAAGAGCTCAATAAATGTTAGATATTATTATTATTATTATTATTATTATTATTATTATTATTCCACTGTTCCCTGGACAGTTCTGAGAAACACAGAGCCTCTCCCACTTCCTCAAGCCCCTGAAACAGAGCCTACCTTCTCCAGCAGGGAAACCCAGCTCTTCCCCAAAGCAAAACTATGTGACCCACCTTGACTTGTTTTCTCCATTGCCCTTTATATACTCAGATTTCCATTTCATTTCACGATTCTATTGTTCTGTGGGACAAAGAAAGAAAGGGGGAAAGAGTACTGAGCATCAGGAAACTGACTGAGCCAGACCCCCAGAGGCCAGTCAGTGAGGAACCAATCCCCACATCAAGTTCCAGGACCCCCCATCTGAGCCTGTCAGCTGTCCCTACTCCATCCTTAGCAGTGAAGACGAATGACTTAAAGGATCAGTTGTGACACACTCAAACAGGAGCCATGGATATATAGATGCTTTATTCATGCCTAATTCCTTTTAGCAAGAATTTTAATCAAATTAAAATGTTTTATTAGAAATATATATTTTAACATTTCTTCTTTCTCTTTTTTTGATAACAGGGCTTGAACTCAGGGCCCCGCACATGCTATACAAGTACTCTACCATTTTTTGTTTTGAGATAGGGTCTTGTCAAATTGCCAAGGCTGCCTGGAATTTGTAATCCTCCTGCCTCAGCCTCCCTAGTAAGATGACTAATGATATCCAATGCTGACGAATATCACCTAATGGTATCAGTTACCCAAAAGTCAGACCCCACTGGCCCCCTAGCTTTTGCGTGCCCTAGTCATTGAAGAGCTCAGGTGGCCACGTTTAGCCTTCAGCCCCATTTGGCTGCTGGGCATTAGAGCTCCAGAAGGCTTCTCTGCCATGCTGATCCTGTCCCTCCTGGCACAGCCAGTGCTCCAGAAATACCATAGAGCTGTCCCTGCAGGTGGGGTTGCTCAGGTGATTGACTTCAGTGTCACTGGGAGTGTCCTGCAGGTACCTAACTTGACTATCATCCTTCTCCTTTTTAATCCCTATGTTCCCAGCCCCATCCCCTATGGCATCCTCACATCTGTGTTAAAAACAAGGATATCTTTCATGTGTCCTTTAAACATCCCAGACACTGGAGTGCTCTGAAAGCCAGGACCGTGACCTTTTCTATGTACCACTAATTTCTGCCCTACACCTAGTGTCATACTTTGCACATAGTCAGAAAGGCAAGCATATTTTGAATCTATATGCTATGGATTTTGGATTAAAGCTTTGATTTCTGCTTATATAAAACTCCTTCTGGGAAAAGCAGCACTTTAAGGTGCTGTGAATTATTTTGTCTTTAGTACAAGTGAGCACTCTGAAAGCAGGTTTATGTTCATGGAAAAAGGAAAAAACAGTTTCTTGTGGTGGGGACAGGGAATGTCACAGGGCAGCAAAAAGTGTAGAGGGAGCATCTGCTGCCTGTGCCTGCCCCACAGTCTTGCCTAAGTCCTAAGTCCCAGCCTGCCTTTGTTCTCTTCTTTTTCCACCCTTCATCTCCCATAAACCCCCACTGGCACAGAGCCACCGCTAGCCTATAGAGATCTTTTGTGTAAATTAGAAAATGCCATCTCTTCTAGGCAGATGCAGTCTTGCAGGTGCAGAGCTTGGCAAGCAGATGGTGTCTTTGGGAAAATTAGAAGAAGAAAAAAAGCCCCTCCCTCCGGGCAGTGCCCTGCTGTGGCACAGGACTTGAGAAGCAGACCACAGGTTGCTTTCAGCTTCCACACATCCCCTCAGCTTCATGCAGTACAAAAATCACACAATGGATGCAGTAGCCCCCATCCCCAGCAGCCCTCCTAGTGCCCATCACCCCTTCTGCAGGGTCTGACCTACCCACATTACCCTGTCCTGTGCCTTATCCCAGAAGGGTCCTATCTGATGGCTGACTTGCTGGCCTCTGATAAACTAACTCTCAGTGAAAGAGAGGAAAATAACATTTATTAAGCACCTACTAAGTATAAAGGGATAGCACAGTTTTTTCTGTGTGTTTTCTTAGCAAATCCTCACATCAACACTTTGAGGTAGGTATTATTAGCCCAATTTTATAGATCAGGACATTTATGGGGACATCCCAACCCTATTACTCTTTAACATGTTATTCCACTTATCTGTGTCTCTGGTTTCCCTCTTCTCCTCCAGGGTCTGTTCTTGCTGTATGGTGCCTACCTGGCTGGCCTGACAGACCATGTCAGCTCACCTCCTGTGAATCAGTCCCTAACCATCATGGTTGGGGTCAACCTCCTGGTACTGGTGGCAGGGCTGCTCTTTGTAGTCACCAGATACTTGCACTCCTGGCCCAACCTGGTCTTTGGACTCACATCTGGAGGCATCTTTGTTTGCACAACCACAATCAACTGCTTCATCTTTATTCCTCAGGTATGCTCTAGAGCAAATTTTGCAAGGCCTGTTCTCTTAGTCACTTAAGAGTTTTCTCTGGGCATGACAGATTGTTTTGCTTTCTGCTGACACCTTTCCTTGCCAGTTGTTGGAGAGTCAAAAAGAAGGCAGGACCCAGAAGCTTGGGAGGCTGAGGCAGGAGGATTGAGAGTTCAAAGCCAGCCTCAGCAAAAGAAAGGTGCTAAGCAACTCAGTGAGACTTTGTCTCTAAATTATAAATACAAAATAGGCCTGGGGATGTGGCTTAGTGGTTGCATGCCCCTGAGTTCAATCCCTGGTACCAAGAAAAGGGCGGGGGCGACAGGGGTCCTCTCTCCCCTTCCTCACTGACCTTGGGGAGGACAGCTCTGCTTCTGGTTAGCTAGGAGGGCAGGTCAGAGGGGGGCCAAGCAGTGGCAGTGTCTGTTCCTTGGTGGCTGCCCAATTCCTGCTTTTATACTCACTCTCCATTCTGATTCACTCATTCCTAATTTCCCCTTCATCTTGATAACACTAGGTTTTTTGCTAGTCTGGGAGGAAGAAACAATTCTTTCTACTTGAGATTGCAGATTCACAGGGAAAAATTGATTTGGAACTTTGAGATTTAAAATGCTTTCCCCTTTTTGTTAGAGGAAAATCTAGAATGTTCCTCTTCTTTTTACAACAGGGATAAATAAAAATGTGTTTCATATCATGGGGATTAAGAAGCAGAATTATTCAGACAGCAAAGAGAAAGAAAGGGAGTCAGAGGACAGGAGAAGGCACTCAGAGGCTCAGAGAGGAAAGCGATGTGTAATTGTTCCCACAGTGCACTAGCAATCCCAAACCACACCTATCAGAGCTCACAAACTCAGCACCAGGCCCTTCGCTATTTCCCCCCTGGTCCTCCTTTCCTTCCTCTGAGGCCTCCCTCACCCCACTGTTCCCCCACTACAGCTTCCAGGTGACTGAACTACTTCCTCGTGGGAGAGCTAACCCATCATTGCAGCGGTGGCTGATAGAAGGTTTCAGTGTATTTTTCTAAGAAAAGAGTATACTTTGGGGCATGATGACATGACACAAGCATGAGCCCGTTACTCTTCTTCCTGTTTACAAATTCTTGTTAAAATATTCAACATAATCAACAAAAATGGAAAAATCAACAGGAGCAACAGCATTAGAATCCAAGTATGGGTGTTACATCCTATGTCAGAAATTGGAGAAAGTTTGCTGAATCTTCATGTTGTAAGAACTGGCTTGAAGAAGTCATTGAGGGCTGAGACTTATTGTCTGGGATGTAGCAGAAATGGGTCCTGAAAAGCTAAGAGTGCTCCTCCCTGGAACACTGGGGAAAGGCAACAAGAAGGGGCCTTTTGGAGGCCTCCTCTTAGGCCTTGTGGCCAACTTTATTGATTGGTAACCTCTTTGCCAACCTCTTTTTCCCTTATCTCCACTACATAGGCAGAAAGAAATGAATATTTGTTTGCCAGGCTGCCTGACAGGTGGAGGTGGTGTTTCTGAGACCCTGTTTGGAACACTAGAGGCTTTCTGGGAGACTTCTGAGAAAGTTTTTGCTTTCCTAAAAAAATGAAAGAAAGGGAGAGAGAGAAAAAGAGAGGAAGAGAGAGAGAGAGAGAGAGAGAGAGAGAGAGAGAGAGAAAATAAATAAGCAAGCATGGTTGACATGCCCCTTTTATCTTCTTCCTGTTTTGAATGTGATACCTGAAGCAATGGCAGCTGCACTGTAAACATGACAGAAAGAGCAGGAAAATGTTTTTATTATACTTGAAAAATACAGCTCTTCCCATGTAAGACTAGAAATTCAAGGAGAAGGACCTATGAAGGAAACTTGCAGTTCACAATTCCTCCCCACCCCACCTTTTGCCACCATCCTCTTTCATCCTAAGCCTCAGCCAAGCGGCTTCAGCTTCCTCTGGTTGCATCCTCAGCACCTGGGACAGTAGCAACTCTAGGTCCACTCCCTCTACCGCGAACACAACAAAGCGGGATGACACACAGCTGACGTCTGACTTCCAGGTTTTAACTAAGGGGCGAGCCCTTGGTGTGCTGGAGAGGGAGTGAAGATGGAATATGGAGTACAGGAACTGTGCGGATGGGTGACCTTGGCCTTTCTCTTCCGTCTCGCTCCCTCGTTTCCTCCTAGCTTGAGCTTCTGTTCTCTTTACCTCTCTTCTCTTTTCTCTCTCACGTTCTTTCTCCTCTTGAGCGAACCATGATGCGAGACTAAAAAATATATTTTATAGTCTACCGTATTTAAAGTTCAGGAGATACATTCTTTTCAAAATTTCTTTTTCGAAATGTAAAAACGAGTGTCCTTAAACTGATTTCCCCCTCTGTCCCTTTGGTAGAAAAACGATTCTGCCTGTGAGACGTGCACTGTGTATCCCCAGGACAGTAGGACTGCTGAGTTAACTGGGAAAAGTGCGCAGGGGAGCTCCTCCGCTGGCCCGGTGGCGGACTGCAGTGAGTTGCGACCTCCTGGCCACAGGCTTCCGGGCTCCTCTGCGATGGGTGGGGTTTGTGAAAGTGAAGGCACAGATGCCCCCGGAGGCCTCTAGGCGGCGCTGGAGATCTGGTGAAATGGATGACAAAGAGGGGAGGGGACCAAGCAGCCTTCTACAAGGGCACTCAGGAAATGCCTAAGTGTTTGTGCCAAGCACTGAGGTCATCACCAGCGATCAGCCAGCCTTTTGTGACCCGAACGTGAACCATCCTCCCACCCTTCATTCCCTGTGAGAGGCAGGCGGGTCCTGAGACAGAACACTGTTTTCTCCTCCAACCCCCAAAGCCTTTCACCTGCTGCAAGAGCATTCGTAGGACTTTCTACTCTGCCTTATAGTTATGTCTGTGTCCCAGCACTCCTCCTAGACTGGAGAGCTTCTTAAAGGAAAGCTTCTTTCATTTGTTCATGTATCCATCCAACCATTTCTTAGCTGCTGGGATCATGCCTGAAATGCATGGCCCCACCTTTAAGGCTAGTGGGGAGCAGGCACGAAAGGAAGTAAAATCTTGAGGAAAGCTTTGCACAGGCTTGAGAAGGGGAACTCAGTGGTGCCTTCTTAGCAAAGGAGGTGTTTGCGGCCTTGAAGGAACAGTAAGAGTTCTCCGAGCAGATGGGGAGGGACGTGGGTGGGTGGCCTTTCAGATGGGATAACGCTGACCAGAGGCAGAGAGGTGTGAGACAGAGTATGTTACGTAGGTGTGCTTGGAATACCCTTAGTCTCTGTTGTTTTTGCAGCACAAATGGAAACAACAGGAGAGTGGCAGGAAGTGAGAGAGGTGCATTTGGTGAGCTCTGAAAGCCCCAGTGGTAACCTGTTAGAGACTAGACATTTAATACCCTGGTGGTAGTTTCCTGTTGAGGCGGTAACAAGTTACCACAGGTTCAGTGGCTTAAAACAACACAAATGTATTATCTTGCAGTTCTGTAGGTCAGAAATCTGAAGTGGGTCTTATTGGCTAAAATCAAGGTGTCAGTAGGTCTCACTCTTCTGGAGACTCTTAGGGATGATCTGTTTCCCTGTCTTTTCCAGCTTCTGAGGGCCACCTACATTCTTTGGCTCCTGTCCTTTCTTCTACTTCCTAAGCCAGCAGTGTGGCATCTTCAGCTCTCTCTTTCTCTCTCTCTCTCTCTCTCTCTCTCTCTCTCTCTCTCTCCCCTCTGCTCCCCACCCAATCCCGCTGTTTCCATGTCCTTCTCCAACTCTGATCCTCCTGCCTCCCTCTTAAAAGGACTCCTGTGGTTACATTGGACTGACCTGGAAAATCCAGGATATCTCCATACCCAGGATAATCCTTAATCACATATACAAAGTTCATTTTGCCATGTAAGGCAACATATGCACAGGTTTCATGGATTCAGAGGCAAATGAGCATCTTCCTGGGGCCATTACTCAGCCTCTCACACCCACATAGCCCAGAGGCTGAGAAAACAAGAGTATGCCTGTCCTGAAGGAAGCACTTTACAACCTGGGAATTATTTATAGCTAGAATTGAGAAACCCTGAAGGGTCAAGTTTTAAGTGCCAGGACCTTCACCAAAGAGGAATTAAGCAGGGATGACCTGGCCACTTAGGGAGAGACCAACCCAAAGCCCAGAAGTGCCCTTAAACCCATATTTAGCTGTTCTCTGGCAGCCCTGCTGAGAAGGCTCAGTCTTAGAGTGCTGGGGGCAAAGAGGGAAAGGCTGTACTGCTAAGTAAAGGGGGGTGCTGAGAGGGACAGAAACCCTGTGGCACTGCCTGGGCCTTTGTTTAGAGACTAACTTTAGGAGGTCTGCCCCATCCACAAAAGACCAAAGAGGGACCTTGGCTCCAGTAGCTCCTGAGTCCAGCCGGGAACCACCACTTGGCTCTGAATTGAGGGGGCCTTTTGGGAAGGGAATCTGAGAGGGAGGTTCCTGGCCTGATCCAGCACAGGCCACACAGATTCCTGAAACCATGAAGACATATGTGCTGAGTCAACACAGGACCCAAGAGGACTTGGGTGAGAAAGTGGTACTGAAATTAAGAGTGAAATCTGGGATCCCATCTGAGATGTATGGAATTTGGGTTATGCTCCATACTCAGAGTTTAATAAATGTTGTTGAGTGATCAAGGAGATCCAAGATTTCCTTTGGGGCTATCCATAGACACTTCAGCAGCATTCCTCAAACTAATATGCCAGAGTCCTTAGTGTCCATTACTAGGACACTTGGTTTTGGGAATTCCTGAAGGAAAGAGAAAAGCCACCACTACTATGCCCCATCAGTCCACATCATGGGCATTCACAGGTAGGCATGTGTCTCAGAGGGTTCCAGGCAGACCCCTGTTTGTGAATTTTCCACATCACCTCCATCCCTATTAAAGGGAACCAGCCCAGGCCTCTACAGATTGTTCCTCAGGGCCAGTTTCTGCTGAAGAACTTCCCCTAGGACCCCATAGCTAACAGTCTGTCTCTTCATCAGTTGTGGGAGCATATACAGTGTGGCACAGTGCCCTAGTTATAGCTGTGGGTCTGCCACTAACTTCCTGTGTGAGCTTAGACAAGTCACACTTCTACTAGAATTTTTCCTCATTTGTCAAGGGAAAAATACGGCCATGTGTCAGACCTGACATCCATCATTTTTGTTGACTTCTGTGGTTTCCTATCTATTGGAGTCTTGTTCAATGATTAGGATTATAAGACCACTAACAAGAACTGGGTTCTCAACAGCAGGAAGCACATCATTACTCAGCAAATAAAAACTAGTGAACAGAAGCTACGCACAACTAGAAACAGTTTCACATACACTGTTTAAAAGGCTTAACCTCCTAAACTCTAGCTTTAGAATATGGCCCTAGAAGTATACTTCAACTCTGGTTTTCTTTGATCAGTTTGGCAATCAGTAGAGAGCTAAGGTTATTCATTACTTGTCATCTTCTTCCTTGGGCATTTTTAAACTATATAGTTTTAACATTCTTTATACTTTCTGTCACTCCTGTCTATGAGCGCTCCAGAGCAAAGTACATTTTGAAGAGAGAGTGGTCTATGCATATGTGTATCTGTGACAGTGTCATTCCTTGGTGTTTATGAGAAAGTGAGGGAATGTATTTCTGGGTGTGTAATTAAATAAATAGCATGTGTTCTTTTTTTCTAACAGCTGAAGCAATGGAAGGCATTTGAAGGGGAAAACCAAACAATCAGACACATGGCCAAATATTTCAGCACTCCCAACAAAAGCTTGCATTCCCAGTTTGGTGACGAACAGACCTGCCACCTGAGAGGAGAGAAGAGCTCCATGGAGAGGCTCCTCACAGAGGTAAGCTATTCCCTGCCCGGCAGATTCCCTGTAAAGAACTCCAGCTGTGCACCAGTGGGCTCAGTGCACTTTCGTGGCCAACATTCCCCGACTTTCCCAAACAGCAAGCAAAACCTCTCCCTTTCCCAGGGACGTCATACAGTCAGCAAATTGGTGTATATTTAGTCATTTTTATGTGTCAGGCATTGTGCTCAGTCTGAAGAACAAAACCAACACAGTTTCTCCCCTCATGGAGCTCACAGTCTAGCGGAGGAAATGGGTATTGATTAAATGAACATATAATCTGAAATTGCAATAAGAATTATGAAGGAAAAGTCAGGGTAGTAAGTCAGAATAATGGGTGGTAGGGACAAAGGGACCTAATTTAGAGCAGTCAGAAAAGACTCACTGAAAGTGAACTGAAGTAGAAATTGACCAGGCAAAGAGTAAAGCACTCCAAGCAGAGGGAACAGCATTGTAAAGGCCCCGAGTTATAGTGGACCTCAGCATCTGTGTGATTCGTTCTTTCTTTACATAGAATCTTACCCTCATAGCCAAGATCCCACAGGGCCCTTGCTGTCTCCTCCAGGTACTAACAGGAGAACTCAATCATTCTGTAAGCCTAGAAAGTCTAGCCCTGTGTACAGATATGAAAGGGCACTGAAACAAGGGCCTCTGAATGTCACTGCAGCACCGGGGGGGGGGGGGGGGGGGGGGGGGGGG
>JAJEJO010003798.1:19855-160598 GCA_020662805.1 Glaucomys volans | reverse complement strand
GGGGCAGGAAGCTCCAGTCCTTCTTTCTTCTGTTCTTGAGCCAGAGTTGGCCCCTCTCCCAGACAAGTACAGTGTGGGCTTGAGGCAAGCACGTGGAAAAGCTTGAGGGCTGCATTCCTCAGGAAGAAGGCACAGGGCCCAGGGGATTAGTCAGTATTTTGACACTAACTAAATTACATTCCGTATTTTTTTTCAATACAGAATACACCTGGGTAGATGCTATTTGACAACCTGTTCTTTTTCTAATAGGACTGCCCCTTGTTATTAACAGTCCTGGTGAGAGAATGGTCTGCTGGGGACCTAAGAAGCCCCAGAGAAGGAGGGCAGAACCTGCCCAGGCACCCTCGGAACCTGCCTTTTTCGTCTCCCACACTGTACCCTCAGCCCTGGACCTTTTCTGCTCACCACAGTAACACTTCTCCCTTTACTCACTTTTTATTAAACATTCAGGACATTATTTCAAAGCCAGACTTCCCCCACCTGGAAAGGGAGTAACATTGCCTCTGATGCTCTGTGAAGTCTTCACAGAAGCATTGTTTTTCTCCAGCTAAACGGAAGGTCAGAAACTTGGCCAGAACAGCTTGGATGGCTTTCATTTACAATTAGCTAAAGCTGGAATGGCCATGTGGACTGACTCTTTAGCCTTATAGTAATTTGTGATGTATTCTTTGTACCTCTGCTGTGCTACCCTGTTTCCCACACAGTGACTGAATCTACTTTCCAAAAAAGTTGTCTTGAGTCCACAGAGGAAGGGCTAGAATGGATGCTGATGCATAGGCAGTGAATATCTGGCCTCCCTGGGCTCTGCTATGCCTGCAGTATCTTTCCAAGAACAGGCCTGAGCACCAGTAGTCTGCCTTGGGCCCCGTGGCAGTCAAGAGAGGGTCTCATGCTGGCATCCAGTGCTAGCTCTGCGTGGTGAATAGGTGCAAATAACCTCTGGTAGAACAGTGTGCACACAAGTCCTGACTCCAGCCTCTCAGTTGGCAGTTTTCTCCTTACACAGCCCCCCATGCAGCCCTGGTGCCTTTCTCATACTTTCCCATGATCTGGGCAGTCCATCTTCTCATTCTTGCCCCTCTTATTCTGATGGTCAGGGGTCCCCTGGAAGTTGCTAGGGTCAACATCTGTCACTGACCACCCACTCTGTGTGAAGGCAGCAGAGGGAACCTTCCCAGAGGCTGAGGAACCTCCCCTTTGTACTCTGCCACAGAGGAAACTTGCCTAACCCTTTTCTTCCTAGACCCAGAGATATGAGAGGTTGACTCCATTGCTTCTTATGGCCTGCACCCTATGAGAAAACACCTGTAGGCCGCTGCTCCCTTGGTGCCCCAAAAGTAATAATTAATAAACTCATTTAAAAACAGCTGTCACTGTAGGTCAGATTTTGGCGTCATGATGGCCTCTAATTAGTATGCAGTCATGCTGAAGAAAGAGTCCCATTTCCTTTTCTGGAAGAAGGGAAATATACTGTTTACGTTGATGTTTCTAAATCTGTCGCCAGCCAGCTTCAGATGTTTGCTTTACTGGGAGGAGGGTATTCTTCCCAACTCAAGGTTTAAACTATTTTTCTGTACTTGGAGAAGTCTTTGCACAAGGCACAAAAAGGCAGCGCTTAGCTTTCACCCGCTGGAGTGACTGTCATCTGCTGATGACTTTTTCTAGACTCGGTGAGGCAGTGAAGGTCTCCTGAAGCCAACAGGACCATGCACAGGGTGAGCTTCAGGAGGAGCGATTGGTGGAGGAGGGAGAGGGTTGGGGTTCCTGCAGCCATCCCAGCCTACCCCTGTGAGATCCTCAGAGAGATCTGGCACATCCCAGATACCAGGAAGTTCCTGAATGTTCCCCTGTTACTCATTTGCTCTGCTCCTGCTGAGCCTTGAGTCATCCACACTCATCCAGCTACGCCCAGAGCTCCCCACGCTGCAGTAGGGAGAGAGAACTGTCAGGCAGGTGCTCAGCCACAGTCCCTTCCGCCTGATTCACCAGTCATTCACTGGTCCTGGCCTCTCTCCTGATGGTATCAAAGTGGACTAACCATAGGAAACTGGGAGTACCAAAACTGTCAGAAAAAATCTCTTTCCTACTTATGCATGGGGAGTGGTGGGTCTGCCTAGGGGGTTGCTACCAGATTATTTGTCTATTTTACTTAAGTTCCTACCCCTGAAAAGATCATTTCTAAGCTGCACTTCCTTTAAATTTGAGAAGTGGCCACAGGATGGGTCCATGAGAAATTATACTAGTTATCCTAAAAAAGGGAATATCCTTCATTTCTAGTGTCTGATAAATGGATGTCCAAATGCTCAGCCTTAGCCTCTACAGAGGACAGCAACAAACAGGCAGCATTTTGGCCTTCAGACAGGCCCTTCCTGGAGTACAACACTTCTGTTACTACCTTCCAGAAACCCTTGACCCTGTGTCATCTGCCCTAAGACCATCCGTTAAGGGTCTCATCCCTACTTCTCTGCCTTGGAGCTGCAGAATTTTCCAAAGATGGAAAGACAGTCCACTGTTGCACCACAGGCAGATGTTCAGAGTGCAGTCACACCCTGTGCACCCACTGCTGATCCTCCTCCTCCTTCCTGCCCCACAAATTTGCAGACAGAGTGGGTACACCTTTGCAGCTGTCACCTGCCGGCACTCCTGGGCACAGCCTGTTTGTCCACTAACATTCATGCAACAGGCAGGCAGCTCAGTTGCAGAACTTCCCCAGCTTCATTCATCCTCTGAGCTCCATTCTATACTTACTGAATCAAGCTACTAGGGACCTAGGCCTCATAATTCTTTTTTGTTTGTTTGTTTGTTTGTTTATTCAAAGCTTCTGCAATAATTGTGATCACATACTCCTTTAGGAGATATTGATGACTGACATTGCCACATGGTAGCTTTAGCCTCTCACCTGCAGAGGTCCAGCCTGGGGAGGTGGTGATGACACAAACCTGAGATTCTTCTCATCAGCCCCTCCTGGATCCAATCAGATTTGGCTCAGGAATCTCCTCTCTTCTCCCTATTCTTCCCATTTTCCAAGCTGCTTAGCAAGAGGCACACTACTTGTTTCCCCATTTGTACATCCCCTTGGAGAGAGAGGTGTTTCAGATTCATCTGTGGTTTACAAAATTCTGAGAAATCCAGAGTGAGACCATCCCAAACCCATTCAGACCAGTGTCCTGCTGAGTAACTGAGCCTCTTGGTTCTGGGGAAGGTGAAAGGATGCTGCCCCAGCCAGCAACAGACAGACCATGTCTCCTCTCTCCTCACAGTGCCACAGCCTGGAGGATGGAAGGGGAGATGAAGATCACAGCAACAGTAAATCACAGTGGCCTTAATTGAGTGCCTTATGTCAGTTATTGTGCTAAGCACTTTGCTCGAATCTCGACTCATTTCTCCTGATGGAGGTACTTTCTTAGACCCAGGACATTGGAAGAACAGGGATTTAAACCAAGGTCTTCTGATGCCACACTTTCTCCACCATAGGAGGCTGTGTAGAACCCTTAGCATCATCTTTGGTTGATGGTTTGCTTTTATTTTACAGAAAAATGCTGTGATTGAAAGCCTGCAGGAACAAGTAAACAATGCCAAAGAGAAGCTGGTGAAGCTGATGTCTGCTGAGTGCACCTATGATCCCCCAGAGTGGGCTGTCCCACCCACCTCTTTCCAGGGCAAAGATGTCCCAGCTACAGCCTCTGCCCATGACCTGGCAGCTCAGGGACCTTCGGAATGCCTCTCTGCCTCTCAGAATGTTGAGGACACAGCTGCCCAGGACTCTCAGTGCACCGCAGTACCCTCCTCACACATGCAGAGCCTTGGAGCATCTGGGAGGGACACCAGTGCCTCCCCAGGCCAAAAGGAGAAGAGGCGTGACTTGAAAGACTTCTCTGATCATCTAGATTTGGATTGTGGCCAGAAGCCACAGGCTGAGCAAAGACAAAGTCCAGAAAGAAGAGACCAGGGGCCTGAGGCCCCCAGCCAGAGTCTCATACTAAGTGGAGGGGCCTCTGGTCTCCAGAGACAAAGGCAGAGCTCAGAAATTTCCCCAGAGAGACTACCTAGGGTCAGTTCAGCGGTCAGGGAAAAGCTTCAGGAAGTCTTACAAGAGCTGGACCTGGGCCCTGAAGCTCCCTTCTCTGCCTCCCCATCTCGTCCTCTGCAGCTCTGGAAAAGCAGTGCTGCCCGCAGCCCCCAGAAGATGCCCCTTTCCAGGGAGCTGGGCTTCAGCCCATATGTGGTGAGGAGGAGGAGGGCAGCTCAGCGGGCCCGCTCACACTTTTCTGGCTCTGTACCTTCCTATGTGTGGCATCAGGCAGATAGGACTGTTTCTGGGGCACACAGTGGACTGAATGTGCAGAGTGGGGACACCCCCCGGCTGTACCTCCAAACTGCTGATTCTAAGGTACTAAGGCTTTCTTCCAGGAAGCCTTCACTACTCCCAGATCCTCAAGGGAGGCCAGGCCCCCTGGAGGGCAGCAAAGGCCAGACAGAGCTCCAGGGGGCCGAACAGAGCCATGCAGCCTTTCCTCACCAGCCTTCTGCCTCTGCCCAGGCACAGAGTCCCACTGCTCCGTGCCTACCCCACTCACCAGATCTGCCTGAGCAGCAGCTTTGGCCCCCAGGCTTCCCTGGCTGTCCCTTCCTGTCTTCTCAGTGCAACTACCTTGACACTGAGTCCAGCAGCTCAGATGAGTTCTTCTGCCGCTGCCACCGACCTTACTGTGAGATCTGCTTCCAGAGCTCCTCTGATTCCAGTGACAGTGGCACATCAGACACTGACCCTGAACCTGCTGGGGGGCTGGCCTCCTGGGAAAAGCTGTGGGCCCGCTCCAAGCCCATTGTGAACTTCAAAGATGACTTGAAACCCACACTGGTATGAAACTCAGCAGGGGTTGGTCTGGATATAAAGGTCAGTCCAGCTGGAGCTTACAGGAGGAAAGCCAGATCCTGGTTTGGGGAACAGCCAGACCAGTGCCCTGCATCTGACCAGTTCCAACTGTGTTTCAGCTGTGCTCTTTGTTACTTTAAGAACTTCTTGATCATAAAAAAAAAGAGAGAGATTACCTGCCTTGCTACTACCTCACAGCGTTTCTGTCAAAGACTCCAGTTGAGCAACTAGAAGATAATAACTCCTTGAATAAAAAGTGCTAAGTGAGCATATGGAGTTTTTTGTCCATGTCAGCCTGCATTCTACAGAACTCTTAATGTACCAGATAAAGGACTGGATGGACAGGAAAATGGAGAGATTTCTGCAGAACCTAAGCTGTGGACTGTGACTCATCAACTGACCTTTGGGTGGAGAATAAATCTCCTGAGCTGGGAATCCCTGATGCTTGGGAGGCTGAGGCAGGAGGATTGCAAGTTCAAGGCCAGCCTGGGCAACTTAGTAAAGACTTCAGCAACTTAGTAAAACCCTGTCTCAAAATAAAAATAAAAAGGGCTAGGAATATGGCTCAGTGGTAGAGCATCCCTAGATTCAATCCCTAGTATCAACAAACAAACAAAAACCAGATGACTCTTCTACATCCTTGGTCCTTCCAACCCTGGAGGGGTGGGTTTCTTTCTACTGAAAGTTGTAAACAGCACCACCCATGGATTCCAGGTTCTAATCATACACAGCCCAGAGGCCCCACTGTTCCTTCTTCCTTTCTGGACACCATCAATGGCATCTCACTCACCATCATCCCCAAGACAGTCTGGTCTCTATGTGCTCATAGGTGACCCAGATCTCTTTCCTGGACTAAAATAGTACATGAGGCCCTGAATGTCTTCTGATCCTAAAGCCCCTCCTGACTCTCCCAGGGCTGCAGTGTTGTGCTGGAGGAAGCACATGCCAGCAATTTCTGTCAGGATGGGGAGGCCCTGCTGGTCAAGAGGTGCTTTTCGTACCACTGAGATTGCATGACCACCAAAGGTACATAAACCTGGAAACAAAACAGGGACATAGAGAGGAAGAAACGGATGACAAGAAGGCTAGGAAGAAAACAGGTTGTGAACTTTTCACTTGAGTCTGGCTCAGTACTTGACAGTTTCAAATGTCAGTAATTCCTACGATAATCCTGTGAAGTAGACACTCTTATTTTTACAAGTGGGGAATATGAGGCTTAGATAAGTGAGGTGATTTCCCCAATATCATGCTGCTGGAGAATGGCTGATGGAGAACTGACACACAGCTCCTAGGACTCCAAGTTGGTGGATTTCCCTAGGGACACGTCTCTTCACTCAATCTTCTGGAAGTGGCAAGTGAGGCTTCTTAGGCAGACAATAAAGCAAGGGTGGTGTGAGAAGCTGCGATGGGCTCACCTCCCTCCGGAAGCAGGCCTCCACTTCCTCCCTGCTGCAGGGCACACCTGCACCTCCCAGGGAGACAGTTGGTAGAGGACCAGTGCCAGGAACTCCTCCACTGCCAAAGCCACAGGGAGAGCACAGCTGGGTCCACTTTGCTTGATGCTGAACTGGTTGATGTTTGCAGGCTGTGCCCTGCCCCCACTCCCGTGCATGCAGCTGTGGGCGTGCGCAGGTTTTCATGAAGGAGTTCAGGCCTCAGAAGGAAATGTTTGGCACTAAAGGTCCCAGAGATTTGTCATAGACTCTAGGGGCCTGTTGATACCTCGTGACCCTCCCCCGCCCAGATGCTGGACCTCCTGTAGGCCCTCCTGGTAGCACTGCTTCCTTTATCACCTGCTTTTAAATACAAATTTCATAATTTATTCTGTGTGTGGGTTGTAGTTTCTGTGTGTGCTGTTTGTGTGCTGTCAAGTGGTACCTTAATAAAAACAAACAAAAAGAAATGACTCCCAAGGGAAGTCTCCTTTGAAATTGTAGTCTTGGGCCAGGGAAGAGGGGCCTGAGTAAGACTGAACGGCCCAAAGAAGGGGAAATGCAGAAGCCTTCAGAGTTGCTGCTAGGTCCCGGTGGTTCCAGAGTATGCTTCTGCCAAACTTCCAGTGTAACAGATTCTGTGTGGTGTCCCTGTGTTGCTCCCAGAAGTGCCCCCCCAACCCAGCCCCACCCTGGTGGACAGAGGAACTGTGAGAGACCCAAGACCCCTCCCAACCACTGGGGGTCCTGTGGCTGGCTTCACCTCCTTCAGCTCCCCTCTTCCCAGTATGCCACCACTAGCAGCCTGCTGTAGATTAATGTGGGACCTCCAGTCTCATCCTGGCAAATCTTTCTAGCCACCTTACTCCAATTCTAGAAAAATCCCACCTCAGTCCCACCACCACAGCCATTCCACATCTCCATCCTTCTCCCATCTAAAAATTCTTTCCTCACTTTGTGCACCCTTCAAGACTCAAATGGAGCATACATTCTCTCTTTAGTCTTTTCTGAGCAACCCCTAAGACTGACTGATCCTCTGGTGAAATGAGAAGGATGCTTGAGGTTTCATATTTTGGATTCAACTGTATGCAGGCTTCAGTTACATCTAGAATGACTTTGTAAGCTATGCTAGATCTGATTGGAAAGGTGGAGAGTCCACCCCAAATATTCCTTGTCATTCAGTTCAAAAGCCGTATACCACCATGCCTGTCTACGCCCAAAATATTATCTCCAAATCTGTTGTTGACTCTACACACCACCTCTTCTCCTTGCCAGCTCCCTTTCTAAAGCTTTTACCCAAGTCTGGCTAATCCATGATGAAATTCTTAAAGGGATGAGTGTGCCATGACTTTTGGCACACTCTTGGTTATGCTCTTGAAGAAAGGGCAGTAAATTATGCGAAGGAATCCTGAGGATGTAAACATTGCCTCTGCTGCCGTCATCCAGGCTATGTCTCTGTTGGTCCTAAGTGTAGCATGGAGCCAAGCCTGATTCTGACCCCAGAAGATGTTCTCTGATGATTGAAAATCTTGGGGTTGATAACAAAGTCTCTCCCTATATCCTAGCCTATCCCAAGCCCTCTTTCCTTAAAGGATCAACTTGGCCTCTCTGGGGTTCATAAAGGAAGAAAAAGCATCAGATGGGAGGCATGGCTTTAAAGAAATACATCATTTTGAAAGTGGTAAAAAGAAGTCAATGCATGTTCCATAAAAGTTCTTCAGTGTATTTACATTTAGATGTGTCTCTTCCATGGATTGTAAATTCCTGAAAACCTTGAGCATGTTTGTCTTTGTGTATCTTCATGTTTATCTGTCCTCTAGAGCAGCCATCAGAGAGCTTTGCCCAATGTATAAGCCCAGCAAATGTTCAATGGGTGGCTTTCTGTGGAAACGAACAGTTGAAACAGAAGAAAGCAAGGAAACCAATGAGGGGAAAGACCCTGTTCTGGGGGCTGGGGTTGTAGTTCAGTGATACAGGCACTGGATTTGATCCTTAGTACCATGTAAAATAAATAAATAAAATAAAGATATTGTGTTCATCTACAACTAAAAAATATTAAAAGAGAGAGAAAGAGAGAGAGAGAAGAAAGAAAGAAAGAAAGAAAGAAAGAAAGAAAGAAAGAAAGAAAGAAAGAAAGAAAGAAAGAAAGAAAGAAAAGAAAAGAAATGAAAGCCCCTGTTCTGGGACTGGAGCTGAACATCAAAGGGAGCAGAGCTCTCTGGGTTCTCTGCCTTCCAGTGAGTTCAGAGCATGAAACGTCACTAGCAGACTCCGAAATGACTGACTTCTGAAAGTGATAGTACTCCAAATCTAGCAGGAGGTCCTCTCCTAAAGATGCCGTCTTCACAGGCTTGTTCCTGGATAGCAAGCAGTCTTAGCAGGAGGACACCTGTTCACCTTCATCAGTCTCGCCTTCCTCAGCAGTTTCTCCATTCCCTCTGGCTGCTACACCTTTCCCAGGAACACTGGGCTTCCTTGAGGGGGATCTGATGCACAGGTGATGTTCAGGAGGCTGACCATCTTCTCTTCAGACTTTGCTCTCCTTCGCCTCTGGTGCCCACTTTGATCTCTTCCTCTCTGAAATATTCCTGACCTTAGTGTCCCCAACCAAACTGCATTTGAAAAGGAATGCCATGGATGTTCGATTCACTATTGAGGGCACAGAGAGACAGGAAATGCTGGTGTCACTAGGCAAATAACCTGTTGCAAGCTTGGCAAATCTGGGTCAGGGTTTCCCAAGATGCGTGGGCTTGGGAGAGGCCTAGAAAGAGGTTTGTTGGTGAATAAGAGAAAAGCAAGAGGATAGAAAAAAGAAGGAAAGGAAGACCATTCCAAAGAATGGAGCAAGACAAGAGGGAGATTCGGGAATAGAGGAAGCCAGGCAAAGAACACCAGGGTTTCTGCTTGGCTTGGTCAGTAGACAGTTCATGGCAATTGCCTCTCCTATAAATAAATATTCTGGTTTCATTTGTGAGTTGAGAGAGAACGAGGCTCACTCCTTCAAAGAAAGGCAGAGATACCCTTGCAGTGTGTATGTGACTTTGGGCTCATTTCTGCAGTTTCCCTGTAGACTGTGAGCTCCCTGAGCCTAGAACATGTTGTAATCATCTGGCTGTCCCCCACACCTACTACTGTGTCTAGTGCATGATTGATGCTCAGCAAATTTTTGTCCAAACAAATAAATCCAGGAAGAAAGGAAGGGTAGCCAGAATCGTCTTAAAGGGACCCCAGTGAGGCAACTCACACAAGATGGCATGGGAAGTGGTACATGAGTATCTCTCTCATCTATTCACGTGAAGGACAGCAAGTTGCTGATTCACCGAAGCTTAAATTCTCTGTGATACCTGAAACCTTTTTTTCTTTTTGTCAAGCAGGCATTTTAAATGGGTTTTCTTCTCTATTAATTTTTGGGCAATAATTTTCTATTTTCACTGCAATGTCTGGGCTTAGTCACCCACATCTCTGTGTCGTCTTCAGCAAGTTGTCTAACATTTTTATGGTCCAGTTTCCCCCCAATTGTTAACTAGAAACATAGCACCTATCCCATAAGGTTGCTACGAAGGCTGAAAAAGTTAATATGTAAAATAGCTTGAACTGTGCTGGCACACAGCAAGCATTATGAAAGTGTTTGTTTAATGAAGATCAGATGGGACAGGGGAGAGGAAAGACAATGAAAAGGGTAGTAATGTGGATACGATCAAAGCATGTCATGGGCACATATGAAATATCACCATGAACCCCATTAATTTGTACAGTTAATATCTGCCAACAATTAAAGTAAAAAGTAATAATAAAAGATAGATAAAATGTCTTAGAAAGGTATTTGGAAAGCACAAATTTATATTCCAAAATCTTTATAATGTTTTCTTGCTTTACACCCAAATTCCCTGTCATTGTCTTCAACTTATTTCTGTGGGAACAGATCTAGCCAAGTGAGGATGGCCCTTTGGCTCAGCCCACTTTTTACACAACAGAATTTTCTCTTGAACTCTTCCCAGTCAAGTGCATTTTCTATGGGGAGCACATCCACCTGTGGGACTCAGATTTCAGGGTGGGGCCAAAGGAAGTGTGGTTGGAAAGTGAGGAAATCTGACTTTTTTTAGGGTAGAGTCAAAAGACACAAATAATTTCCTTTTTAGAAATATTGTGCATTTTGCAATAGGAAAAAAATACAAATATAGGATACCTACTGTGTGCCACGTAACACTTGTCTCATTTAGTGCTCATAACCACACTACAAAGAAGTCATTGTCTCTGTTTCTCAGATGAGGAAATTTTAATTGGGAGAGGTTGGGTACAGCAAAAAGGCATCCAATTGGTTAAAGGCTGGGTCAGAATTTGCACTGAAATCTAATTTGATTCCTAAGCTCTTTTTAGATCCCCAATGCTGGTTCCAGAGCACAAGCTACAGGTGTGCTCTTAGAGCAGAGAAGGAATTTCTACATGGTGGGGCAGGGACCAAGGCTAAGGTTCTCTTAAGACACCAAGTTCTCCCTGAGAAAAGCAAGCTGGGCTGGTTCTGGAGGTCTATTGCAAAATGCTCTGTGCTGAGTCATTGAATTAGCATCCTGGAGGTTGGAAAGCAGCTTTCTGAAGCTACCTGGTCCTTTCCACCCACTTCAGGAAGTTCAATGCTGAACACGCATGATACCGAAAACAAACAAGCTACTTGTTTAAAAATACCACAGCCAGTCACCCAAGCTGAACATTTTTTCCTTAAGCATTGGCACAAAACAATGTTGGGCAAGAGACTCAGAAGACCCCATAACGACTAGAAAGAATGCAGATATCAGATCTGCTGAGACTGGGGTAAAGCCACAAAATTCATTTTCAGTTCACACCCCTACTTTGTTGAAACCCCTCCCTTGCTCCCCGCTTCCTGCAGGTCTGATCTTGCTGGTTTGATGTTTGAAGACCCTGCATTTGGAACTTGACCCTCCACCGTGCTCCACTTACCTACAGCTCTCACAGCTCCTGCCAAGTGGGTGTGCTATTTGTTTCCAGACCATACCCTGGTCCAGTTCAGGCTCTGCACTTTTGCTCACAGTAGCCCCTCTCCTTATTCAGACTACCAGCCTGAAATGGTCTCTCCTTCCTCTGATCAGTTTTGGCTGTCCTCAGATTTATTGATTAGGCATATACTCCCTGATATATTTATCCCCTTTATTGTTAACTTTTCACATGCTCATAGCTTGTCCCTCCAAATAGATTATCATAGGCTGCATGACAAAAACCATGTTTAATTTCTCATTGCATCTCCACACTATCTTACACAATGCTCGATTCCTAGTAGATCTCAATCAAGCTTTTCAGGTTCATTTTGAAAATGGGCCAACACTCTTTTTACTCCCATTTTTCTGTTTGCATCAAGAGTATCCTAAGCAGATAAAAAGGAATTTGGTGCTATTGATACCAGTGTTGGACATCAGGATTGGGTCCTGTTTCCCCAATGTAGAAAATGAAACACCCAAGAAATGCCGAGCAAAGCACACAAAGCAAGTTTTATTTAAGAGAGGGACAGAAAGAGATTTCTCCAGAGAGAAGGTGACCCAGAGCTGGGTGCCCATGGGAAAGGTGTGTCATGCTTTTTTATAGATCCCCAGAATCCCCCACCTTATCTTTTTTTTTCCTTTAGCCTATGTGCCTCCGGGGAAGAAGGAGCAGCCCAGCTGGCAATCATTTGTGCTGGGAAGTGTGATTCCCAGGTTAGCAACCCATTGAGCAGGGAAGTAGGAGATGGAGGTGTTAGCAACTCATTTCCTTTTCTTTGATAATCAGCCCTCATCTTTCCCACCCAATTATGTACTATCTGCACTGAGTGCCTCACCTTCACCCCTGTCTATTTTCTCTCAGATTGTACCTGTAGTTCAGCATTTCAGAGAATCTCTGCTGCCTCATTGGAAAGGAGGGAAATGAACACTGACCGAGAGCCCACTATGTGCCAGACATCATGGCAGGGACTCGAACATCCTGCTGGAAGAATTAAGCTAACAGGGCCCAGGTAGGAAGTTCCCTGTCTTAGTCTGTTTTGTGCTGCTGTAATAGAACCACGGACTGGGTCATTTATGAAGAATAGAAATGTACTTCTTACAGTTCTGGAGAGTGGGAAATCCAAGATAAAGGTGCAGGCAGGTGCAGTAGTCCAGTGAGAGCTGCCATCCTCTGAAGGGGAGGACATGTGTCCTCACATGGCAGAAGGCAGCAGGGCAAGTGCGCCAAACACTGTGTGAAGCCTCTATTATAAGGGTCCTCATTACATTCACAAGGGAGGGGCCCTCATAGCCTAATCACCTCTTAATGCCATCACATGAGTAACACCTGAATTTTGGAAGGGATACATTTCAAACCACAGCAGTCCCTAAAATCCTGGACCTAATTTCCCCAACATCCTCAAACAACAATAGTGAACACCTCTCTGGATGGTGTCTGTAAGTAAAAATAACCATCATGGTTTGGGCACTATTATGAAAACCCAAATAACTGGGATGGAAGCAGGCCTCAGACAAATCATCAAGTTCTCCTTTATTTTGCAGCAGAATCAATCAGTCAGGTACTGGGGAGGGGTGCGGCTCATTTTGGGGGTAGAAAAATGGCTGCCGGTTACAGAGGGGCTCTGGGGGTGAATTAATCATCAGAGACTGAAGCAGAATGCGACGGTCTGGGCAGTCAGGAAAAAACTTGTAAAAAGTTTGAAACCCATTGTCACTGGGAAAAGCTCAGAACTCAGTGTTCATGGCTTATCTTTTTCCTCTGGGACCCATTGTTACCAGAGCCTCACTATTTACCTTTCTCCTTCCAGGGCTCATAGGCAATGGGAAAGAGTAAAAGTCCAGGGCCCAGCATTTCAGTATCGGCCTCCTCCCTTCAGGACCCACTGTGGTTGGGAAGGGATGAAATTTTGCTTTTTTCCCTTGGGGCCCATTGTTACTGGGAAAGGGTTTACTGGGAGAAGATTGTTGATTGTCTTCCTCCTCCTTCCTCTGGGTCAGTTTTGGGGGTTGTCATTTTCCATATCCTTCAGGGTCTAGCCATGAACAGTTATAGGAAGGTGAAGGTACCAAGAAAGAGAAAGGCCTGGTTAATCCTACTGTTATTGCTACAGCTCCTTGTATAAAATAGAGTAAAAAGTTGAAATAGGACACAGATTCATCCACACATTCTTCTGATTTCACAAGCAAAAACTTTTACCCTGAGGAAAAGGAAGCCATACCAGTGGAATGCAGCCAGATGTCTCATTTCTAGCCGTTATCCTTGTCACTCCAGAGCTGCAGCACCCCATGCTTTGACTGGAATGATCTGGGCCTTGTGGTCAGAAGCCACTGTTGTCAGTGGGGTCCTAAAAGGATTTCTTTCTGCTAAAGGACTGAGTGAATTTTCTTGGATATTTGGGTCAAGTTAGAATCTTGACATTAATATTTTTAAAGTTTCCAAGGTTATGTTAATACGCAGTCAGAGTTGAGAACTGAGCTTTGGCTTGTACCTCCTGGCATGTCAAAAGGAAGCTTCTAGGTTTTGTCTGCCATCTCCAGACCTTGCCCAACCCTAGCCTGCAGCAGTTCAATACTTCCCCCTAAACACAGCCCCCTGGTGTGGGGGAAGGCAATGCATTATGAACCTTCTACTCCTCTATCTGCTGTTCCTTCTTGCATCTCAAATGCAGACTTCTCCATGGGCTCTTCCTGTTCATCTACAGCCCACTGCGCCTCTCAGCAGCAGTTATTGTCTAGTATTTGGCAGCACATCCCTGGGAGAGCATGCAGGCTGCAATAGTTTGGATCTTAAGTGTCCCCAAAAGTTCATGTACTAAAGGTTCAGTCCCCGGTGTGGCACCATTGGGAGGTGGTGGAGGTGGGTCCTAGTGGGAGGTCCATAAGTCATTGGAGATGTGTCCTTGACCAGGATTTTGGGACCCCAGCCCCTTCCTCTTCCCTTGACTTGCTGTTGCTTCCTGGTTGTGAGGTGAGTGGCTATGTTCTGTCCATGACCTCCCCACAATTGCTATCTGGCACCCTCCACCAGAGGGGTCATTGGCCTGATGGATCATGGGCTAGAATCTCCAAACCTGTGTGCCAAAATAAACCTTTTCTCTTCATAAGTTGATTCATCTCAGGTATTTGTTATAGTGACAGAAAGCTGTCTAACACACATCCCCTCACATATGGCATACTGTCTCCCTCCTGAAATCACAGATTTATGAAAACAATAAGTATGGAATGCTGTGCACACAGGAGAATACAGGTACTTAAATATTGAGTGGAGAAAAAGGAAATTAAACAAGGAAGGATAAATTTGTACTCAACAATGGCTTCCTACACATCTATCATGAAAGAAGTAGAGAATAATGAATAAGTAAACAACATGCAAAATAATTTTCCAGAATGGCAAGTACACTTTTAAAAAAATCAATAAATCAGGTAATGAAATGGGGAATGGATGAACAAATAAATGAATAAATTGATCAGATTTCTAGTAAATGTAAGCTCCACAAAAATTTAAGTTATATACACCAGGATTTTCCCCACCAGATTGTACAAGAGCAAGAAGGAGCTGCTGAATGCTCACATTAGTTTGCAATGGTTGTTATAACAAAACCACAGGGTAGGCAGCTTAAGCAACAGAAATGTATTGCCTTACAGTTCTGAGGGCTAGAAGTCTGAGATCAAAGTGTTAACAAGGTTATATCCTTCCAAGGACTGTGAGGAAAAGATCTGTTTCAGGTCTCTCTCCTTGGCTTGTGGATGGCCATCTTTCCCTGGTCTTTTCCCATTGAATTCCCTCTATGCAAATCTCTGTGTCCAATTCCCCCTTTTTATAAGAACACTAGCTACATTGGATTATGGCCCATCCTAACGACTTCCCTTTAACTTAATTGGCTCTATAAAGACCTTCTCTCCAAAAGATAGTCTTGAAACAAATAATTCTGGGAATACTGGTTATCCATATGTAGAAGAATGAAATTAGGCTTTTATCTCTCAACCTGCACAAAAATCCACTCCAAATGGATCAAAGACCTAGGAATTAGATGAGAAAATATGCAACTCCTAGAAGAAAGCTTAGGGTCATACAGTAAACAGGCACAGGCAGCAACTTTCTCAATAGGATCCATAAAGCTTAGGAAATAATGCCAAGAGTTAATAAATGGAATGGAATCAAACTAAAAAGCTTCTGCACGTCAAAAGGAAACAATTAAGAATGTGAAAAATATATAGAATGGGAGAAAATCTTTGCCAGCTACTCTTCTAACAGAGGATTAACATCTAGAATATATAAAGAACTCAAAAAAACTTACACCAAAAAATCAAATAACCCAATTAATAAATGGGCAAATTAATTAAGCAGACATTTCTCAAAAGAAGAAATAGAAATGGCCAACAAATATATGAAAGACCTTCCAACGTCATTAGCAACTAAGGAAATGCAAATCAAAATTACATTGAGATTTCATCTTATACCAATCAGAATGGCAGTTATCAAGAATACAAGTAATAATAAATGCTAGAGAGGATGTGGAGAAAAAGAACACTTTTACACTGTTGGTGGAATTATAAATTAGTATGGAGTTTTTTCAGAAGACTAGGTATGACCCACATGACCCAGCTATACCACTCCTTGATATTTATCCTGAAGAATTAAAATCATCATACTACAGTGATACATGCAATACCTATTCTTATAGCAGCATAGTTCACAATAGCCAACGTGTGGATCAGTCTAGGGGTCCATTAATGGATGAATGGATAAAGAAAATGTGGTATATATACATAATGGAGTTTTGTTCAGCCATAAACAAAAAATAAAATTATGTCACTTGCAGGAAAATGGATGAAACTAGAGACCATCACGTTAAGTGAAATAAGACAAACTCAGAAGGTCAGATGTATGTTTTTCTCTCATAAGAGAAAGCTAGAGAGGAAAAAGAAAGGTTGGGGCAAATTTCAAAGGGGAAACAGTAGAGGAAAAGGACCAAGGGTTGGGAGGTTGGGAAGGAAGGGAAAATTCTGGGGATTGATATGGTCCAAATTATGTTGTTATATTACGTGCATGTACAAATATGCAACAACTCCCATCATTATGTACAACTATATTTCACTAATAAACGTGGGAAAAAAGATTTTAAAAAGACCCTCTTTCCAAATAAAGTCACATTTTGAGGTACTACATAACTTACAGTATAAATTTTACACAACTCAACCAATTACAGTATCCAAATCCAGTTTTCATGTTCCTATCAGGACTCTTTAAAGAGTCTTTCACTCCTTTGCAAGCTCCTTGAAGGCAGGAACTCAGTGATTGTTCACTCCTATTTCTTGAGTTGCTAGGGCCAGCCTGGCACATGGAAGACACTTCATAAATGTTAGATTGAATTCACTTTTGTCCAAGAAAACTCAGGGCAAAGGATTATGTTGTTCAACCCAGGAAACCAAGAAAGGTTCATAGCTAGCAGCAATTCCTGAAACTCTCTGAGTCAAAGGAAATTATGTTTCCATGACACAGAATCTGACTCTGGATTTCTTAATTAGGGGTATTTGCATGATGAGAGGAGACTTGTTTCTGAACAGTCATTGCTCTTCTCACAAATGAACGGCCGCTGATTCTGACATAAGAATCATCTCTACACTGACTACATGAGTCATAGAGAGAGGGTTTGGCTCTCAGGAGGGGAATGAAAAACCAGAAAGAGGGAATACATCTTTAGATAGAGACCCCTGACCAGGATGCACAGGAGAGAAGGAGGGCCCACACCTCAGCCTCTAGTTGCCAGGTACAACAGAAGCAAGAGAGCTTTCCACCATGTCTCCCCATCTTCAAGATACACTGTTACTTTCCTTCTATCTGCTCAACAAAGGTACCCAAAGTCCCACACCAACTTGACCCTCTGCCTTCATGGCAGTCCCTGGACCAACTGTGAGAAGCCCGACACCCAACAACCCAGAGAGAAGTCACCCTTGGGTGTGAGAGGTTTGGGCTATCACTACCATCCAGCCTTACATTCAATCACGTATTGAAGTCTGTGTGCTGGCATAGATAGGGCACCTCAGGGTAGCCATCACGAATTGTCTGAATGCAGACATCTGTAGACTTGCTTCCCATATCATCTTCTATCACTACACATGTTGAAGGCTTTGTCACAGTTGACAGCACTCTTGAGATCCATCTCTTTAAGAACTAAGAATGAGGAGTCATATGGCTAAGCAGGAAAAGGTTCCTATTCTTCTTTTGCACCAATTGCAGTTTGCATCAGGTGTACAGACTGGGCACCAACCAAAACCCTAAGGATGACTTTTGGAAGATGACCCTTGAATCTGAAGCAATCAACCAGAATTGCAAACAACAGTAAAGAAAAGGAACTTTTCCTCACTTTTCCAGTAACTGTGAAGAAGTGATGGAAGAACTGCCAAGAAGCTGAAAAACAATTAAAAACAATTCAGGGTTTTTAGTAGTGTCTTTGTAGGAATCTTGTCACTATCCCATCAAGAAGTGGCATCTATATGTTAGAAATATCTGGTGTTGCAAGAAATCAGTCACATGCTCAAAAGGTACTCAGCAATGCAAACTTTAGTTCTGCAGAAGAGTGTGCTATTAAAACAAATCTAGCAAGTATGTACAGTGGGTGGGAAGGCTGCCCAGGTTTTTATCCCTAAGGCAGCACTGACTTGCTCTGACAGGAGGAGCTCGGGGTGACAATCTACACCACTGACTAATTTTAAATTGGGGAGGGCAAGGGGAAGAGCTGCAGTTACCATTGGATCACCTAGAACACTAAAGGCATTATGATTGGAAGACGGAGGCAAAGGGAGATATATTGGGGGGCTAAAAATGGCTACTTTTTAACCACATGATTTTGTAACTAAAAGTTATCTCCACCTAACTATACACTGTGAAATTTAGGTTTTGAGATTACAGCAAACACATTTTTGTTACATTTAGAAAACTCAGACTACAGGTTTAACTTTGACAGAGAAGAGAACCTTAATCTTACATATATTTCCTCCCCTTCAACCTGGGTGCCTGTGGGATGGCCTCAGTGAGTTATGTGGTAGGGAGTGGAATGATGCCTCCGACTTTTCAGGTGAGGTTATAAAAAAGCTTCTGCCTGGCTCTTTCCAAACACCTGTCCTTGGAGAACAGCTCTGTGTTGTGAGGATGCTCAGGCACCATGAAGGCCACAAGGAAAGGAGTTCTGACCAAAAGACCCAGACAAGGCCCCAATCAACAGCCAGCATTAACTGCCAGATGTGTCAGTGAGCAAACTTCCAGATTGGGGCTTGGCAGATTTTGACCTGTGGTCCAAATCTAACCAACTGCTTCTTTTTATAAATAAAGTTGTACTGGAACACAAACCATGTCCATTCATTTTTTCTATGACTGCTTTTGCACTACAATGGCAGAACTTAATAATAACAGAGACCATAAGAGCCAGATAAAAGTCAAAGACAATCTACTACCTAGTTCTTTACAGAAAAAAAAAAAAACCACCTTCCCACTTTTGCACTAGATGATTCCAGTACTCAGTCTGAGCCACCCCAGATAAAGTCTAGTGGAGCAGAGACACTGTATCCACTAAGCCTTGCCCAAATCTTAGATCTGTAAGCCAAATACTCTTGTCCGAAGCCACTGCATTTGGGTATGGCTTGTTTCACAGAAAAAAAACAATCAAAATTATTTTTTATCATTTTTTAAAGTATGCTGAACTCAAGAGAGGCCTACCTATAACTGTTAGTCTTGTATTCAGATTCTATTGCCTGGAGATTATCTTTGTATGTACCAACTTGCTGCAAATCATTAGTAGCAAGTGTTGTAGATAATCGCAAGAAAGGATTTTTCTGTTCCCAATTCTAACAAGATTTAGATTAGACACTCCTTTAATACAGATTTCAGTAACACCACAGTGCTAGTTTTGTCTCCAAGAAAAGATAATTTTATGTTATTATCTAGTAACACCTCATTAAACTTGTCCTCCAAAAATTGCTTGCTGGCAGTGTTATAGTTAAGTGAGTAGTCTGAATATCCTACGCTGTCAAACAAAGCTTTGATGTTATTAGTAACATTTCCCATAATATACATATGCAAACAGTTCTTCTCTGCATTAAAATAATTGAAGCCAAAAATGCAAACACAAATTAAATATAGCAGCAGAACCAAAACAATTTCTATTATTAAACAGTTTTGAACTGTTGCTTCAGTAAAGCATCATCCCTCACATTAAATTGTACATGATTTTGCAAATTATTTTGCTTTCATTTGATGATTTGTTTTTATAATTGTATAAGCTTTAAGTTTGGGATTTTATGTGTGTGTGTGTGTGTGTGTGTGTGTGTGTGTGTGTGAATGCACATCAGAATATTCAGTAGAGCAAGTCTATAATAAATATTTTTCATATATAAGAGGCCTATATAATAAAAGGACAGCTATTGCATGATTGCACTTATATGAGATACCTAGAATTCATAGAGACAGAGTAGTGGTTATCACAGGCATGGGGAAAAACTGAAGGGAGGGTAGTGTTTAGTGCGAGTGGAATTTCAGTGTGGGATCATGAAGTTTCTGGAGATGAATAGCAGTGGTGGTTGCACAACAGTGTGAATCTTCTTATTGACACTAAACTTGATGGTTAAGAAGCTAAATTTTATGACATTTATATTTTATCACAATAAAAAAGATGATTGGGTATTATCCAAATATATCCAAATATGAAAATCCCAGTGTAGGTTAGAAGCAGCTCCCCTAGACCCTTTCCCTATCTGCTTAACCCCAACCTTTGGGGTTTTAACACTTGAATGGTGAAAAGAGCCCCTTTGGAAAAAGAAACCAAAGAACTTGCACTCAAGGAAAACACCCATCCTTCAGACTCAGAGCAGCACTGGCTGCAGCCACCAAGTCCTTTTGGTAAAGGATCCCTTTATAACCCCTGTGCTGGGCAGAAGGAAGTGATTCCAAGGGGGATCAGGCTCAGAAAGGAAAGATCCCACCACCAGCACCCACAAACATTTACTAGCTCTCTGGCAATTCAGAAGCTTCTTATCCTATATTTAGTGTGGTTTTGTTTTGCCCCAAATGAGAGCCCCTGCTTCTAGATGAGAGGCATCTCTGAGCGACACTGGAGACTGAGGCATCTCCCAACAGGAGGAGGGTGGCGTAGTGGAGGAAGCTGGGTACCCAGGGAGAGTCATCCAGAGGCAGGCACTGGAAAGAAATGGCAGCAAACATGGTGCCAGACTGTGCTGTAAGTCTTTGTTTCCTTTAAATTCTTTGAGATCTTCATCTTCTTTAGATCATCCCAATTATATTAGTTGTTTTTAGTTCTATCTTATAGGGTAGAAAATGGAGCCCTGAGAAATTAGCTCGCTTGCCTAATGTGTCACACATCTCATAAGAATCCAGAATAAGGACCTGGGTCCACTTCACTGTAAAAGATTCCCTGCCCCTTCCATCTCCCTATCCTATCAGTCCTGGCCTCCTCCTGATGCTGACCCTCACCTGCTCTGTAGTGGCTCTTCCTTGCTAAACATCAGTTTTCTTATCCAGCAATTCCATCTTCACAATCTATGAGGAGACTCTGGGCTCTCTCTGAGCAATGTAAAACTTCAGTAGTTAGTAAGGGACTCTGGAGAACTGGTGTCCAGTGGGAAAACAGGAAAAGGCTCTGACCAACTATCCCCAGCTGGGCAATGACAAAAGGCCATGTCAGGGACCCTTATGGTGTCAAAGAAGCCACCAGATATCATCCAGGGGCCACTGATATGAGACTTCTTTCTTCAGAATGTCTAACTTAACATGCTGGTGTATCTAGGAACAAAGCCACTCTATAACAAAATTAACCATGCTAAACCTCTGCCTAGTAGAACAGCACCCACAGCTTTTGCTAGCCATACTATTTGAAAATAGTTCTAAAAATAATGTTGCTAGTAATTTCTATTTGCCCCTTCCCAGGAGAAGGTAAACAAGTAAAATCAAAGGCACTGCTCCGCCAGCTGCCTCTTCCTGTATTTGTTTCTTCTCTTAGTGACAGCCCACTCCTCCGCCCCACCCCTTCCCTTCCTGCTCTCTGTAGTTCCTCCATCAATTCTTCTCCTCTATCAAATTAGACACAGAGGCAATGTTAGTTATTGACATTTGTTGAGTAATTCTTTATACTTTAGTGAGAATTAATTTCTTGTGTAATATTGTCCATTTGACCTTTCAGACTTAGAGTAATGCTCTCCAGTAACCAATCCAAGTGGCTAAGAACTGGAAGAGGACCAAGGAGATTGTGCTAAGTGACTTGAGGAGGCCATGGCAATTCCATAACTGAAGAGACTATACGTGCCAAGAATGGGGTTCATACTCTGGCTTTGGGACACTAGATGGTAATTATGCCATTTTCCACTATTGTAGCTGGTTCCAGGCAAGCATGTGATCTGACTTTGATCTGTTTCTGGCACAAAGGTCTTTGAGAAGCTCACAGTCACCATTTTCATGACAGCAATCAACAGTTCAGAGAGGGGTTGAGGGTGTAGCTCAGTGGTAGAGTATATGCTTACCATGCACAAGGCCTGAGGTGCCCCCACCACCACACAAAATATCACACAAACACTAAAAGTGAAAACAGAAAACTTTCTCAGTAGTGCTCCATCTGACCAAACATTTATCCAATATTCAGCAAGAGCCTTGGCTCAACTTTCAGGCCCTTTGCAAACCTTGGTTCTCCTCTTTGGACTGCTCTCTCTTCCTAGCCTTTCCCTTAAGGAAGCCTGTCTGGGTACTCTGATTAGAACATCCTCCCATTCCTCCTTCTCCACCTGGAAAAATTCAAGCCCCCAGGTCATTCTTCTGGGAGGCCTTTTCTAAGTCTTTTCCCCAAGTTGATCCCCTGCCCTGTGCCAGGTATGTCCAATACAGGAATTTGTCATAAGAATCAGTTCATTGTTCCCATTGTTATTTGCCCACATGCCTCTTCTTCACTGGAAGGTAAGCGTCTAGAGAGTTGGGGTAGGGTTTTATTTATCTACTTCTTTTATTTACTTTTATTTTTTACTTACCAAGCCTGGTAAGCTGCTAACTACCAACTGGACAGCAGGTGGATATTGAGCAGAAAGACCCTCTTACCTTATCTGTAACCTCCAGTCGTCCAGACTAACCCCTCTAGAGTTCCTGAGCAATTTCACATCCTCTCTTCTGCCCTATGTGAGGGTTTAAAGGCTCCATCACTGCAGCATCAGTAGGAGTGGGGGTGTTGAGGGTTGGGGTGTTATTAGGTGAGTATATGAGGGGTTATGGGTGCAGGGATATGGAAATACCTACATATGTCTGGATTCCTCCTGAGCACTGATCAATTCCCTTTCCTTTGCTTGCTTACAAAGAAATGTCTCCTTGAGAGGACATGACAAAGGCCAAATGGATGAAGCCCATTTCCATTTGTCCTAAAGGTTCCTTCCTTTTCAGCTTCAATAGAATTATGTCCATAGAAAGGAATCTGAACTCTGGGATGTTTTGCATCTGTTCTTCTTCCTTCAGAGTCTTGCCACTCAAAGTATGGTCCTGGGGCCAGTATTAGGATCACCTAGGAACATGTTTGAAATTCAGACTCTAAAACCCCACCCAGATTTGCTGAATCAGAATCTACATTTTTACAAAATCGCCAGATGACTCACATGCACATTAAAGGGTGAGAAGACTGATCTCAAGCACACCTTTAGGTCACACTATTTCATAGTGGGTGCGTTTGTCTCTGTAAACTCGGGGGTGCTCTTTCTGATTCCACTGAAATTAGCCAAATTTGATGTGCTTTAGGTGTTTAGCAGAAAGTCCATTATTTGTCAGTCCTCTCTTCTTCAAGACATTAGGAGTTAACCATTAAGCCCCAACTAGTGGAAACCTGGAAATCAGGCTGGGGATTTCTGTCAGGTATCAGAAATTCCCTCTATATTTACTAGACCAGGAACACCTGTAGTCACCTGTGGTAGGGTATAGACCAGATAAGACACAATGGAGGCCTTCTCATAGTCTCTGCAGAACTTCTGCACCCAGGGTGGGGTTTTCTTAGTAAATGTGTCAGACAAGTCTAAGAATTAGCAAGCCACTTGGAGTGGGGGTGGGGAAGTCATGTGACCTGTGAGATGGAGAGCCGACAGCATGGCCTTGGTTCAATGATATTCATAAAGTCTGTAGAGACCTCTGAGGTTTAAGCATAGTAAACCCCAGGAATCCTTCACAGGATGGCCGGAGAGTGACCTCTATCATACACTACTTAAATGAGGTATGACACCCTTCCCAAGTGTTCCAAAGGTCAGAGGAGTTATGGTCATGGCAAAGTATGTTCTTGGGGATAATAGGAATAGAATTCACCTGTAAAAGGAACTCAGGCCGTCAATGAAACTATACAGATTGCCAGAGTCTGTACCAAAGCTCATCCTGGTAGATGAACGTCCATGGTGCAAGATAGTAGGTGGCAGCCTGGGAGCTAGGCTGCAGTGTGTTCACGGCCAGCTTAATGTGGAGGGAACGCCTGAGGCCTAAAAGGGCATTGTGTAGGGTCCAGGATCTCCCTGTGTTTGAAAATGAAGCCATATCTGGTGCTCAAGAACACAGACTGGAGAATGAGTTCTTATGCTAAGAAAACCCTGAGAAACACCTAAGACGGAAAACGGAAACCTACTTTCATGAACTCTCTAAAGAGATGGTGATATGGAAGAAACTGAAGTTCAAGGAAATAATAGTGGGATGGGATTGGAACAGAAGGCCCATTCTGTCCATGATTCAATATTCCCCCAAGGACCCCATGTCTTTTGAGACAGTATCTTTTACTTTTCTTCTTTCAACTTGTCTTGGGTGGGAAGTGACATCTCATCTTCCTTCTCCCTAGTCAGGTTCCAATAGAATCCTTTCTTCCTCTGCCTCCAAATACTTTGGTTTTTCCTACTAAATGCAAAAAGGGCCAACGGTGGCTTTGTAGAGGCCATCATTGACCCTTAAATTAACCTGTCAGAAGTTGTTCCCGAATCAAAGTAAATGGCGGGTGCCTTTACACCATATATATGTAGGTGAATATGTGGCTATATGTATATACGTGCACATTATGTAAAATATACAGATTTTTGTGGCAGCAATTTTATATTTTTATAACATTGGTTACTTTTGTGAAAACAGTTCAATAATAACTACATATTTGTTATTAAATTGTTACCACAGAAATTACACATGACCATTTCACCTACGTGCAACTATTTTTAACTCTCTGGCATTCCTGTGTGCCTTAAAATGACAAATAAACACATCTGAATATGACCTATGTTATTCCAAGCCACACCTATCTGAAATAGAATAGGGTCACAGTAATGGGAAAAGTGGCATTTCATTAACTGTTGTCACCTTCAGTTCTGGGAAATCTGACCACTCTCGAATCCTTCCCAACTATTTCCGGGAGCCCCTAAGCAGGGGTGGGGATGGGGGTGGTCTCATGTGTCTTCCCAAAGGTTTTTTCAGTCACAAAGTGATCTCTCCGTTCCTTCCCTTGTTGTGTCCTGACAGCGTTAGTGTTACCCTCCTGTAGGTCTACACCCCAGCGGAACCCCTTTGCCAGCATCTCTACCGCCCTGGTAACTCCTGAAGCTGACATTGTAAAACTGGCATTTCAGAGAAAAATGTCTGGAATTTATATTCCAAAAGTACAGGAAAGAAAATGCAAAGGTGATAAAAGTAAATATACTTGGTTGTACCTAGATCTTTGGATTTCTTCAAATCACAGTCTAAATTTCCTATTTAAATCAAGTTTGGATTAATGCAAGTAAATGTGTCATTGAGCATGTTATTCCTGACCACTTAAAAATTTCTATTTTTATGACAAAATATATACGTATACATATATATATCTGAGTGGAGATACATTATTTATTACTCAGTTAACCTTGCTTTGAGGAAGCTGAGCTGCTTAAGACATCTAACACTAATTTATTTATATTTAATTTATATTTTATATCTGTTGGTACATTAAAAGAAATCACTTCTGGTGACAATTAATACTAGAGACATTGAAAAGATGGAAGGAATTGTGAATTGGACTTTTGTTTAGAAAACCAGGAAATGTGAGATAAATGTGTTTCAAAAATGAAAGATGTATAAATTCAGTGACAATAAAAATCCTTTTTTCCAGATGTGTCTCATACATATGCACCTACTTTTTCTATTTAAAAAAAGTCAGTGATCTTTCTTGAAGTGCTTACTTTGCTGTTAAGACTTTTAGTTCTGTTTGTTTTGATGTGCTCTGATGTGGGTTGACTTCATTTTGTCTTGTTTTATTACATTTTCAAAAATATTACAAAAGTAAAGGGAATTTCTTAATTTTTATTTTATCTATTTTTATTTTCCCTTTTACTAGTGACTAATGTTCAGATTTTTCACTTTCCCAGCTCCTTAGTCCTTGAGCTTGGGAAAGTGTCCTAAGCTCAAGACAAACACTGTGAATTCCCTGGATGTTGAAGAAGAAATTATTGTCACAAAGAAGCAAGTTTCCACTTTGGGACAGGTAAAGGCAGAACAAGTAGCAATATTGAGTTTTCAGGTCAGCATCTGTGGTATCCAGAAATTAAGGCTGGGTGGCAATGTGAGTTGTGGTAGTCACAGGTGAGTGGCAGCAAGGGCAGCATCCTGCTGAGTATGGTGGCACGTGTCTGTAATCCTAGCAACTCAGGAAGCTGAGGCAGGAGGATCACAAATTCAGAGCCAGCCTCAGCAACTTAATGAGATCCTACATAGTGAGATCCTGTCTCAAAATAAAAATTAAAATAAAGACATGTGGCTCAGTGGTAAAGCACCCCTGGGTTCAATCCCCAGTGCCAAAAAAATTTTAAAAAAGCAGCATCTTCACCAGACTTGGTCCAGGTATGTTTTGGGGTTTTGGGGTTCCCTAGTTATTGCCTTCTTTTCAAACCTGTTTCTTGTTTTTGTTTTTGTTTTGTTTTGTTTATATAGCCTTTCAGAATGTTTTTTCCATCTACATACATTTATATACAACACAAACACACACACACACACACATACACACACACACACACAGAGAAGGTGCTTTTCAATGCAAGTATTAGAAAGTCCAACTCACGTTGTCTATAACACAACTGCTATTCTTGGCATCCTGACCTCTAACCTTACTTAGGCTTTGTAGACCTCAGAGTACAGATCGACATCCCTTAATGATCCTGGTTGCCTGACGCTACTTTGAGTCTACCTATATCATTTCATAGAGCTGTGAGGTTTTGCATTCCACTAAACACAGGGACCACTTCCTAACTGAATGTGGCACCAGCAGATGTCTGCCAAGCTGCCGGCTTTGTGGACCAGCCAAGGGCCCTCCAAGGAGGCCCCCGAGTACCTCCAGAAGACATCCATGGCAAATGCTTTGGACATGTCATCTGGATCTATGACACTTCTACTTTTGCTCTCTTTGCAGTCCTGTCTGCTTAGATCTGAGACTTGTCCTTGGATCTTGATTCCTGCACTTGCCTTTTCATGGACTTGACGTCTTCTATGGTTGTCTTGAAATCTGTTCTTGGACCACCTTTAATTCCACCCTTCTGTCATTAATTTTCCTACTTTTAATTGTTCCATTGACTTACCTCAGCCAACTCCTTATTTGTGTCTTGATGTTTCTCATTCCACTACTGGACACAGATCAGAATACTTGGTTCCTGAGCCTAGTGCCAAGAATTGGGTCAAAGTGTCATTTCTCCTTGACCCTATGGGTATCTTATAACTCTGGCAAATCTAGTAAAGCAAGTCACAGAAAAATCTGTTGAAATCTGTTCAGAAAAATCATCGAAATCTGCATATTATGTAAATGGAGGCAATCTGAGAAGGTAGTGGGACAATTTTTGCTTTTCTCTTTGTAGTTTTCAACATTACACATATTCTTAAGCAGTGTGATAATTTTGCCATATGTAATCCTTTGATAGCTAAACCCAGTTTATCTATATTAATAATTATGTTAGGATAGTGATTTTTAAAGCATATTTTATACCCAGTGGAACATTTTTCCCTTTTAAGGGGGTGACATGAATAGTTTCAATTGGTACAAGGGAAATAGAAAAATTGATATATCAAAATGTCTAGCAGTTACTGAATACTACGAATTGCAGAAACCCAAAGCTAAGGGTCCTTTTGTTTCATCAGGGACCTTCAATTAGTCAGACTGCCTAAAGACAAGCATCTACATCTGACCCTGACCCCCAGGTTTTAGGTCCTTGAGTTTGGGTTGGCAAGCTAAAGGGAGAGAAAGAAGGGATGCAGGATAAGCAATAACTAATGTGTATATAAGCCTCCACTTCACTCCAAGTCTTTAGTGAACTCTACTGCAAACTCAAATGTCTTATTGGAGCTTTGGGGAGTTGGAGAAGGGAAGGATGATATCACCAAAAGGAAAAAAAAAAGGAGTTAAACTCCATATTGAGGAGGACAGAGAAGCACAAGGAAGAACAAACTGTTTAAAGTGAGATGCAAATGAGATATCAGAAACCAGAGCTGGAGACAAGTGACAAGGAAAATATGAGTTGTCTGTCCTCAGGATGGCAGAGTTGGGCGAGAGTAAGAGACCAGATATCTTTTAAATCTTTATTTATTTATTTATTTATTTATTTATTTATTTATTTTGGGTACTGGGAATTGAACCCGGGGCACTCCACCACTGAGCCACATCCCCAGCCCTATTTTGTATTTTATTTAGAGACAGGGTCTCACTGAGTTGCTTAGGGCCTCGTTAAGTTGCTGAGGCTGGCTTTGAACCCAAGATCCTCCTGCCTCAGCCTTCCAAGTGCTGGGATTACAGGTGTGCACCACCACGCCCAGCTAGATATCTTTTAAATCTTGAAAGACAAAGTCACCTCTCCCAACCCCTGGGTTTCAGTACTGAGTATTTCACCTTCTACAATCTACTAATTTTTTAGGAACCTGTCATTATCTCTATCTACACTTTGCCGCTGTAGGAGAAGTCACCTACCCAACAGAGAAAAACACAATTAAGGAACCTATTTATTGTGTAGAAGTGACTTTTTTAGCACCATTCATTGGTCATCTGGGGCCCATTGACACTAAAGCCAAATGATGTTGCTTAAGAAATCTGCATATTTAAGTTGTACAAGTACCTTGAATATGCCCAAGTGTAGAATGAATGTGCACTTCTAAATTCAGAAGTGAAGGAAAGCAAGCATCTTTTTAGTAAGGGTGGCATACTAAATGAATGAATGAACAAACGAATGAGATAAGGAATCAATTAACTTCAGAAACTCAATTAATCTCAGAGAATTATTACCAAGAACAGAACATGTTTTTTTTAAAAGTGTTTTCTTTCTTTTCCTAATTGATAAAAGTTTGTTTCTTTCACTTGATTTGCTCTTCAAAACCTGGTCATACTGATTTGCATTTGAATTTTGACCTTATAACATCTCACAGGTTCTGAATCAAATGTCAAGGAGAGGAGTTATGCTCTCACCTGGATTTAATGTAGGATTCAAAAATGTTTCTTCTTGGTTGTTTCTATGAATCCCTCTCTGCTCCAACACTCTCAGCTGTAGGCAAGAAAGTTCCTAATCTACATGCTTAGGGTCACCTTGCTCCTGAGCTGATCTTACCCAAGGCAGGAATCCTAGACCTATTAGCTAAAGGCACAGTCTTTTTTTTTCTTTTCTTTTTTTTGTTTTTTTTTAGGGTGTTAGTCCTTATTTGAATGTTTGTTGGGTGCTATTTACAAGCACCAGTTTTGATCTCAGCTCTAATTGTGCTCTGGTCCTGTCTCTACCACTCCCCAGCCCTTGAACAAATTGCTTGGTTTCTTTTTTTTCTTTTTACTTTTATTTATTTATTTTTTATTACCTTTTTTTGACAGGGATTTTTTAAAAACAATTTTTCATACATGTATATATTGTAATAATGTCTGTCTCAATGTACAGTCCTTCCTATCCCCACCTGCCCCATCCCTCCCCTCACTCCCCTCTGCCTAATCCAAAGTTCCTTCATTCTTCCCTACCTACCCCCCAACTATGGATCAGCGTCCACTTATCAAAGAAAACATTTGGCCTTTGGTTATTTGGGATTGGCTTATTTCACTTAGCATGATAATCTCCAGTTCCATCCATTTACCTGAAAATGCCATAATTTCATTCTTCTTTAAGGCTAAGTAATATTCCATTGTGTATATGTACTACATTTTCTTTATCCATGCATCTGTTGAAGGGCATCTCTAGTTTGGTTCCATAGTTTTGCTATCATGAATTGAGCTGCTATAAACATTGATGTGGCAGTGTCACTGTAGTATGCTGATTTTAAGTCCTTTGGGTATAAACCGAGGAGTGGGAGAGCTGGGTCAAATGGTGGTTCCATTCCAAGTTTTCTTAGGAATCTCCATTTGCTTTCCAAAGTGGTTACACCAATCTTCAGTCCCACCAACAATGTATGAGTGTACCTTTTTCCCCACATCCTCGCCAACACTTATGATTGCTTGTATTTTTAATAATTGCCATTCTGACTGGAGTGAGATGAAATTTTAGAGCAGTTTTGATTTTCATTTCTCTAATTGAAGAGATGAATATTTTTTCATATGTTTGTTGATTGATTGTATTTCTTCTTCTGTGAAGTGTCTGTTCAGTTCCTTAGCCCATTTATTGATTGGATTATTTGGTTTTTTTGGTGTTAAGTTTTTTGAGTTCTTTATATATCTTGGATATTAATGCTCTATAGGTGGTGTATGTGGTAAAGATTTTTCTCCCATTCTGTAGGCTCTCTCTTCATGTTATTGATTGTTTCCTTTGCTGAGAAGAAGCTTTTTAGTTTGAATCCATCCTATTTATTGATTCCTAATTTTACCTCTTGAGCTTTAGGAGTCTTGTTAAGGAAGTCAAGTCCTAAGCCAACATGATGAAGATTTGGGCCTACTTTTTCTTCTAATAGACACAGGGTCTCTGGTCTAGTGCCTAGGGCCTTGATTCACTTTGAGTTGAGTTTTGTACAGGGTGAGAGATAGAGGTTTAATTTCATTTTGTTACATGTGAATTTCCAGTTTTCCCAGCACCATTTGTTGAATAGGCTATCTTTTCTCCAATGTATATTTTTGGCACCTTTGTCTAGTATGAGATAACTGTATTTATATGGCTTTGTTTCTGTGTCTTCTCTTTTGTACCATTGGTCTACATGTCTATTTTGGTGCCAGTACCATGCTGTTTTTGTTACTATTGCTTTGTAGCATAGTTTAGGATCTGGTAGTGTGATACCTCCTGTTTCACTCTTCTTGCTAAGGATTGCCTTGGCTATTCTGGGTCTCTTATTTTTCCAAATGAATTTCATGATTGATTTTTCTACTTGTATGAAGAATGTCTTTGGGATTTTAATAGGAATTGCATTGAATCTGTATAACACTTTTGGCAATATGTCCATTTTGACAATATTAATTCTCCCTATCCAACACCAAGGCACAGTCTTAACATTTATTGTGAGTCTCAGGTGGGCTGTGGCAACCCAAGTGTACACTAGGCTACTACATATCCCAACATGCCCTGCTTGTCCATCTGCACCTGACCTCCTCCTGCTTGCCTAGAGTTCTGCTCTGAATGCTGGACCATTTACCCAGAATCCCAATTCTATCTGGATTCTAGTGGCCCCGTCCCATTTCCCCCTGTACCTTTAAACTTAGGCTAGGTGAGGATTTGAATGAACAGACTTTGAAAGGTATGCCCCTATCTCTTTCAGGCTTTGAGAACTAGCATTACCTGGAGATAGTTCTCAGCTAACAGAGGGATCTCTTTTCAGTTGATACATAGAAGTGATCCAGTATTCCTAAAAGGATGTCCCTGTTTAGCTATGCCTATGGAATGTGTATGGGGCTAATATCAGTCTGGTGGGCCAGGCATAGCAGCAAGTTTTTATGAAGTTGGCGGCCTCCATCTGTAAGAGTGGTTTAGTTTGTGACCACTTATTCATTTCTGGCAAGAATGGCAACTGGGTCTCAACTCTTAGGAAGGGATGGACAAGAGCTAGATGTTACTTAATTTGGCTGAGGCTTAAGGGAGGTCTCCAGTTCTAACAGTCTACTGGCTTTCCAGACAGAAAAACTCAACTGGGTGCCTGCTTCTGTGGACTGGTTTAGCACAGGGTAGGGGAGGAAAGGGGCAGAGCTTTTTGAACTGTGGCTCTCAATGAACCTATGATTTTGGAATTAATTAAGAGAATCCTGCAAACATTTTTCAATGAAATTATATTAATAGAATGAAATGGAAGGAATCAAAGCATACTTAATGTAGTTAGGAGAAGTTTATTTTGTGCAACTTTTTCTTCAGTTATATATGCTTGTATATGCACTATATACACCTGAGAAGAAATGGAAACTAAGGGATAGAGAGGGAGATTTATTTTCATGTTCAATTTGAAGTTTTTATCATATGCTGAGAAATGAAAATGTAAGCAACAGAAAAATATTTGCAATAAATATAATGGACAAATGCTCCAGTAAATTTTATAAGAAAACTACAATTTCATGAAAATAGATATGTTTATTACACTGTGGTATCACCAGATCAAAAATGGTTAAAATGGGGGCTGAGGTTGTGGCTCAATGGAAGAGTACTTGCCTAGCATGTATGAGGCACTGGGTCCGATCCTAAGCACCACATATAAATTAAAAAATAAAGGCCCATTGACAACTAAAAAACAAAAAAAATAAAAAATGGTTAAATGACTATTAATGAAAAACAAAAAACCTAAATATAAACTTATTTTGAATAATTTCGGCTATTAAAAAGAATGAAGAAGCATCAGTGAGAATGTATTCAAAGAGAAAGTTCCAGAATGATATGTATGTTACAATAACATTTTTGATAAATATGATACATGTTTATTGTGTATTGACAAAGTGCTGGATACTGTTGGGGATTCAGCAAAGAATAAAATAGACAAAACTGACTTTGTAGATCTTCCATTCTAATAGCACAGGTTGACAATAAACAAAATCAGTAAGTTTTATAGTATAGAACTGAAATGTACAACGTAGAAAATAAAACAGGGAAAGAGAATAGGGAGTTCTGGGAGATGGGAGTTGCAATTTTAAATGGAGCGATAGAGGAGACCTTCCTTGGAAGGTAACATTTGTGTAGAGATCTGGAAGTGAGGAGGAAGCAAGCCATGTGGACACTGGGGGGAGAGCTTCCCAGGCAAAGAGAAATCCACATCAATGGCTGTGAGGAATGAGGATGCCTGCATTGTTCAAGGAAGATCAAGGATCAGTGTAGCTGGAACAGAAGGATCAGAAGGAGCATTACCTTTATACATTAAAAAAAGAAGGAATATACATGTTTAATAAATACTTAAACTCCCTGAACATGGTCGGAAGAGTTTACCGCATTGAAGTTTATTTTTTATTTTTTGTGGTACTGGGGATTGAACACAGGACCTTACTGTATGTAAGGCAAGCACTCTACCAACTGAGCTATACCCCCAACCCGAGTTTATTGCAATGACAAAGCTAACTATATAAAATCTTTTGATCCTTATTTATCACTGCAGAACTATGAGGTGGTCATGTTTAACTAGCTCATGGAAGAAGAAATAAAGAATAAAACCCTAACATTTAGAACATTTATGTAGTTTCTTTAATGTAAAAATCAAATATTTAAGGCAGGCATTCTTTTCAATAGTTTCCCTCTTCATACACCTGCCCCAAGGTCCTGTAATTACCTGTTATGGCTTGGTTATGGCTCATGTGTGAGACAATCATGAACATTCAGAAACAAAATAATAAGGTTATGAGAGGTGTAACCTAATCAATGGCTTAATCCAGTGATATGGACTAATTGGGTGGTAACTGTGAGCAGGTAGGGTGTGGATGGAGGACATAGGTCACTGGAGGAATGCCTTTGGGGTATGAATTTTGCCCCAGTTGAGCAGAGCTCTGTTTCCTTATTGCCATGTCATGAGCTGCTTTCCTCCATCACACCCTTCCGCCATGATGTTCTGCCTCAACTCTGACCTAGAGAAATGAAGTCCATGTGTGATCTGAGACCTCTGAAACTGTGAGCCCCAAATAAGCTTTCCTCCTCTAAAATTATACTTTTCTGCTCTTTTGGTCACAGTGGCCAAAAAGCTGACTGCAACACGACCTGTACTCCCAACTATGCTGGAGCTCTGGGAGTGCAGAGGCCATTTCCACATCTGTTCTGTTTACGTTTTCTCTCTGGACTCTGGCATTGTTCTTGGCACTCTTGGGCGTGCATACTGGCCTACAGTTATAGTGTTTACCATTCCAGAAACAGTTCTGAGCACTTGCCTGGTTTAATCTTCACAACATGCCTCTGAAGGTTGTACCGCTTTTGTTGCCATGTTAAACATGGTCTTCTGAGGCATAAAGCAAGTAACTCACTGAGAGTCATGTGTCGAAGTGTTACCAGCAGGAGTCAGATTGGGCTTATATTCCATGGAGTCAAAGAATAAATACCATGAACAACAGCGAGGTAAGCAAGCCAGTGAGAATTTTATTTAAAAGGAAAATGAGAGACAGATTCAGAACTTGGGGGCACACGCCTGGGAGGGGCAAGAGTGCCTGGTAAGTCTTACAGCCCTCCTCCTTTTTTGGTTAAGGAGAAGCTGATAAGCTCCTCTTGATTGGTTTTTGATTTAATTGTCTCAAGATGGGTGCAGGCCAGATGATAGATTATGCAGTCACTTTTGGCAAGATAGAAATTTATGCCATTTCTGAGAAACAGGAGCTGTCTTGTAACATGTTGGGTCATGTTGAATGACTGTCCTCATGCTTGCCTTCTTATCAGCCTTTACTGTCCCTTCCCTGCTCTCCACTGCCTATCCTTTTCTTTCTCCAAAGCAAGATCTTAAACCCAGGCATTCTGGTGGCAGATCTTTGACTTAAATCACTTTAATGCCTTTTAATAGATATGTTCAAAAAGATAAAACTTAATATTTATCATATTCATTTTTTTTAAAGGATTACAATCCCTTGCTAGAGAGGCTATTAGAAAACAAGCAACTGGGAACACGGCCCACTGCTGCCCCATCTCTGAACATGATCATCTGGGGACACTGGCCAGGGCCTGGAAGCCCAATATCAAGGCGCCTGCAGGTTTGCTGTCACTGCCATCTTAGGACATGGTTGCCTCCATCTGGAGACACTGGCCAGAGCCTGGAGGTCCATTATCAAGGTGCCTGCAGGTTTGGTTGCACCTGGGGTCTTCCTGCTGGGCGTGTGATAACCACCGTCTTGCTGCAGAGGCAGGAGAGAGGCAGGCTCTCCCTAGCTCCAAGAGTCCTGAGGCATGTGGGCACAGATGGGGCTGGCTATGGTGGGTTGGAGGGCTGAAGGAAGGTGTGAGGGCATCTTTCTCTTGGTTTGCCCAGACAGTTGATCCAGCACCCACTGGTTCCTGGGGCTCACTTGGGCTGGCAATTGCTGGGCCCCAACACCAGTCTGGTGCTCAACTCACTCCCCAATCCAGCATCCACTGATCCCCTGCTCCAGCCAGATCTGGTGACCCTCTGGCTCCCCAGTTTGCAGTTTCCCAACCCCTCCCTAGCCACCAGCTCAGCCTAGAGCTCACAGCTGGTCTGCAGCTCTCAGCATCTGGCACTAATCTGCCTGATACAGAACAGCTGTCTGCGACAGGTGCATAGGTCCCAGTGCTCAGCTCTCAGGACTGCCTGGGAGAGAAGTGCCTGATATCTTAATAGGAGCTATTTGGTTTAGGGCTTATACTGTTTGCATTGAGTGCTGTTAATATTGATCTCCCTGTTAAATGTGAGGTACTAGGAACCTTCAGGACACTATAAATCTACAGGGTAGAAACTGTACTACCTCAGATCCACACTGCTAGATGGGAAGACACATGAACAACATGAAAAAAATGAGAAACAAGGAACCCCAAACAAATCAAGATGCTCCAATAATAGAATCCATTGACAATACGGTCGAAGAAATGTCAAAGAAGGAGTTCAGAATGTACTTAGTTAAACTCATCTGTGATGTAAAGGACAATGTAAGAAGTCAATAAAGAGACAGAGATAATGAAAAGAAATCAAGTGAAATACTCAAAATGAAGGAATCAGTGAACCAAATTGAAAATTCAATGGAAAGTATCATCAACAGACTAGATCACTTGGAAGACAGAACCTCAGGCGATGAAGATAAAAATGTATAATCTTGAAAATAAAGTTACCACACAGAGATGATTGTAAGAAACCATCTACAGAACTTCCAAGAATTATGGGATAACATGAAAAGACCAAATTTAAGATTTTGGGGGTGGGGGATAGAAGAAGGTGTGGAGATACAAACCAGAGGAATGTACAATCTTTTCAATGAAATAATATTGGAAAATTTCCCAAACCTGAAGAATGAAATGGAAAATAAAATACAAGAGGCTTACAGGACCCCAAATGTACAAAATTACAACGGATCCACACCTAGGCATATTATAATGAAAATACCTAGCATGCAGAGTAAGGACAGAATTTTAAAGGCTTCAAGAGAAAAGTATCAGATTACATATAGAGGGAAACCAATTCAGATCTTAGCTGATTTCTCAATCCAGACCCTCAAATCTAGGAGGACCTGGAACAATATACACCAAGCTCTGAAAGAAAATGGATGCCAACCAATAATTTTATTTACTTATTACATTACATCTGAAAGCCTTAGAAAAAGAGGAAATCAACACCCAAACCAGTAGAAGACAGAAAATAATTAAACTCAGAGCTGAAATTAATGAAGTTAAAACAAAAAAAACAATTCAAAAAATTGGTTCTTTGAGAAAATAAATAAAATTGACAAACCCTTAGTCACACTAACAAAAGAAAGAGAAAACTCAAGTTGCTAAAATTTGTGATGAAAAAGGAAACATCACAACAGATACTACTGAAATGCAAAAGATAATTAGAAATTATTTTGAAAAGTTATACTTCAATAAAATAGAAAGTCTCAAAGACATTGACAAATTTCTAGAGACATACCACCTACCCAAATTGAATCAGGAGGATACACACAATCTAAACAGATCAATTTCAGGCAATAAAATAGCAGATGCCATTTAAAGGCTACTAACCAAGAAAAACCCAGGACCAGATGGATTCTCAGCCGAGTTCTACAAAACCTTAAAAGAAGAATTAACACCATTACCCCTCAAATTATTCCATGAAATAGAAAAGGAGGGAATCCTTCCAAACTTATTCTATGAGACTAATATCACCCTGATACCAAAACCAAAAAAAAGACATATTGAGGAAAGAATACTTCAGACCAATATCCCTGATGAACGTAAATGTAAAAATTCTCAATAAAATTCTGGCAACTCACATAAAAAAGCACATGAAAAAGATAAAGTGCACCATGATCAATGGTGTTCACCCTAGGGATGCAAGGTTGATTCAACATACAGAAATCAATAATGTAATTCATCACATTAATAGCCTTTAAAAACAAGAATCATTTGATCATCTCAATAGATGCAGAAAAAGAATTTGACAAAATACAGCACCCCTTCATGTTCAAAACACTAGGAAAACTAGGGATTGTAGGAACATACCTCAAAAAATGGTGGAATGAGATAGACATCATCACCCTATGTACATGTATGATTACATGAATGGTATGAATCTACAACATGCATAACCATAGAAATGAAAAGTTGTACCCAATTTGTGTACAATGAATCAAAATGCAGTCTGCAAAAATGAAAAGTAAATAAATTTTTAAAAAGCTATCTATGCTAAGCCCAAGGCCAACATAATTCTAAATGGAGAAAAATTGAAAGGATTCCCTCTAAAAACTGGAGCAAGACAAGGATGTCCTCTTATTGCCACTTCTATTCAACATAGTCCTGGAAATTCTAGCCAGAGCAATTTAGACAGATGAAAGAAATTAAAGGGATACGAATAGAAAAAGAAGAACTCAAACTATCACTATTTGCTTACAATATGATTCTATATTTAGAAGATCCAAAAAAATCCACCAGAATATATAAATGAAAATTAGTGTGACCACCTTGGAAAGCAGTATGGAGATTCCTCAAAAAACTTGGAATGGAACCACCATTTGACCCAGCTATCCCACTCCTTGGTCAGCATACTACAGTGATGCAGCCACATCAGTGTTTATAGCAGCTCAATTCACAATAGCTAAACTGTGGAACCAACTTAGATGCCCTTCAACAGATGAATGGATAAAGAAAATGTGGGGTTTAAAAAAATTTTTTTAGTTGTAGATGGACACAATGTCTTTATTTTATTTATTTATGTGGTGTTGAAGCTCAAACTCAGTGTTCCACACATGTGAGACAAGCACTCTACCACTGAGCCACAACCCCAGCCCAAGAAATTGTGGTTTATGTACATAATAGAATATTACTCTGCCTTAAAGAAGAATGAAATATGGCATTTGCCAGTAAATGAATGGAACTGGAGAATATCATGCTAAGCAAAATAAGCCAATCCCAAAAAACCAAAGGCTGAATGTTTTCCATGACATGTGGATACTAATTCAAAATAATGGGAGGGGGCTAGGGAAAAATAGAAGTACTTTGTATTAGGCAGAGGGGAGTAAGTGGGAGGAGGGGGTAGGAAGATAGGAAGGATGGTAGAATGAATCAGACATTACTACCCTATGTGCATATATGACTACACAACCAGTGTGAGCCTACATCATGTACAACCTGAAGAATGAGACATTATATTCCACTTATTTATGATGTGTCAAAATGCATTGTCATGTATAATTAATTAGAATAAATTTTAAAAAAGAAAATAAACAGACTTGCATTCTTCAGAGCACAGTGTGATTTAATAGATGCTTTCTGACAATCTACACTGTCTATATAGTCAATGGCTGTTCATTACTTGACCTACAACTTCTTTAATGTGTAAGGGAATAATTCAAAATGGAAAAAAGTTGTTTGGATAATAACATTTATAGTTGCACCATTAATAATAAGGAAAAAATGGACAAATGTCTAGATTTGAGGACTGATTTTCCAAAATATGGATAAAACAATATAAGCATATAACTATTAAAATGATAACTGTAATCTATATTTGTGTATTAAAATGGGCATATAAAATAAACTAAATGGAAAAAGAACCAAATTAACTTACACATAGGCATTAAAACTATATTTTTTTAGTGATAAATAAGGATCAAGAGATTTTATATAAATAGCTGTTCATACAATAAACTCCTTGGACTTTTTTCTATTACAAATGTTAGAGTGCAGGGTGTGGTGGAGTATGCCTGCAATTCCAACAGCTGAGGAGGCTGAGTCAGGAGGACCGCTGAGGACAGGAGGACAGCCTCAGCAATTTAGCAAGGCCCTAAACAACTTAGCAAAATAAAATGAAAAACAAAATAGAAAACAAAAAGGAGTGGGGATATAGCTTAGCGTTAAACCACCCCTGAGTTAAATCTCCAGTACCAAAAAGAAAAAGAAAAAAAGAGTTAGTGTATAATAACAGAGGGATGTGTAATCCCTTAATACAGCTGAATTCATGAGGCAAATGTTACAATGGCCGCTTCCTTTAAGAATTAAGTGCCAAGTGTTGGTAGCCTCTAACATGAGCACATCCAAGCCTGAGGAAAATATGTGTGGAGAAGCTTTTTCAACCCTGCCCTCGGGTGTAGAAAACTAAGTAAAAGAGAGCTTAGCTAATACACGTTACACTGTAGACTTTTCATAAAATAAACCATTTATATTTAATAAGTGTATAACTTGGCTTACTGTTCTCTATAAATTACTCTCACCTCCAAGTCTAAATCAGAATTCTGTAGAAGAGTTACAAATAGATATATTTAGGTCCTAATTTAGCCTTCTAAATAAAAATCCCCAGTTATTTGGCCTAAATGTCTGCATTTGTGTGAGTGAGTGTGTGTGTGTGTGTGTGTGTGTGTGTGAGAGACTGTGTGTGAGTGACTGTGTATGTGACTGTGTGTGTTACTAGAGATCCAACACAGAGGTGCTCTGCCACTGAACTATACCACCCAGTCCTTCTTATTCTTTATTTTGAGATAGGATCTCACTAAGTTATCCAGGCTGGCTGTAATGGTTAATTTGAATTGTCAGCTTGATTGAATTAAGAGATGCTGATGATTAAGAGGCTTCTGGGTGTGTAAATGAGGGCATGTCTAGGAATGATTGAAATGTGGGATAGGAACTGAAGTGGAGCCCCTCGCTAAGAATGGGCAGCACATCCCCGTAGGATGGACTAAAAGCTGGAAGAACAAGGAAGCACATGCAGATGCAAGCTTAGATTGTCTGAGGATATCAGACTCTTGCTTCTTCACTCTTTCAAAGCGGACTCTGCCAGTGATTCTCCAGGTAGTTTCCAGAAGCCTTGGTCAGGGACTAGGGTAGCACTGTTGATCCTTCTTATTCCTGGGACTTCTGTGTCTTGAACTGTGCGGCTGCTGGTTCCTCCAGCTCTTCAGTTGCAGACGCCCATTGTGGACTATCCAGCTTCTGGTTGTGTAAGCCAATCTAATAAGCCCCCTTCTTATGATCATACCTCCTGTTGATTCTATTTCTCTAGCGAACCCTAATACAAGCTTTGTTTCACAGGGAGTATTTATCTAAGTCTGCAGTCCACAGTCTGCAGGTTATGTCTGCAGTTTTTGCTACAGTTGTTTTTTTTTTTTAGTTGTTGATGGACATTTATTTATTTATTTACTTATTTATTTATATAAGGCACTGAGAATCAAACCCAATGCCTCACAGGTCCTAGGCAAGCACTACCACTGAGCCACAATCCCAGCCCAAGGTACACACTTTTTAAAAGGCAACGTGAAAATGCTAGCAAAAGAATAAAAACAGTCTAAACACCCATCATTTTCAGACTAGTGAATATAAACAATCTAAATATCCATTATTTTCAGACTGGTGAGATAAATTATTATACTTCCACACAACACAATGGAATGCTTCTTTTAAAAGGAATTAAGCAGGACTCTATTTAAATTAGGAAACATCCAAAATACTTTGTTAAAAGATAAATATGAGGGCTGGGCGTGGTGGCGCATGCCTGTAATCCAAGCGACTTGGGAGGCTGAGTCAGGAGGATCACAAGTTCAAAGCCAGCCTCAGCAACTTAGCGAGGCCCTAAGCAACTCAGTGAGACCCTGTCTCTAAATAAAATACAAAATAGGACTGGGGAATGTGGCTCAGTGACCGAGTGTCCCTGAGTTCAATCCCTGGTTCCAAAAAAAAAAGATAAATATGAGGGATAAAATACATCCATTATGATACAGTTATGCACCCCCTGCTATCTCACACTCAGCTTGTGTATTCACTGATTATAAGGAAGCATCAGAAATTAAAAACAGTATTCATACCTCCTGGGTATAGGACTTAGTTGGTTAGGTTACAGAGACTAGTGTAAAAGTGCAGAGTGACCTTTCATCATGCTCCCTTGCACATACTACTTCTTACATAATAACATATGAACAATTAGGTATAAATGGAATCCCAGTTATATTTGCTTTCCATTGTTGTAACCTATATCTTAGATAAAACAACTTATTTTGGCTCCTGGTTTTAGAGAGTTCAACCTCTGGTCACTTGGATCTGTTGCTTTGGGCCTATGGAGGCAGAGCATGTCATGGTGGGAACATACAGCAGAGGAGGCCAATTCATGCTGCGGCAGCCAGACAGAACAAAGAGAGAAGGGCACACCTAGCTTCCTTCCAGTAGGCCCAGCCCTTATTAAAGGTTCCACCATCCCCTCAAAGTGCCATAGGTGAAGCTGGAGTTGTGGCTCAGTGGTAGAGCACTTGCCTGGCACGTGTGAGGCCCTGGGTTTGATATTCAGCACCATGTATAAAAAAATAAAAATAAAAGATCCATTGACAACTAAAAAAATATTTTTTTAAAAAAAGTGCCATAACCTGGTGACCAAGTGTTTAACTTGTGGGCCTTTGGGGGATACTTATCCAAACCAGAACACCAATTTACCTAAATTTCACCCATTATTAATTATTGCCAAAATATCTGGAATGTCAACCCAGACCTATGTTTGACTCTCTAATTTTTTCGTAGGCCTCTTTCATTTCACCCCTTCATTTCCAGGGGTGTTGATCTTTCTTCCAGTGTTCAGCTCTTAATTAATTGTCCTATTTTCTCTCTAGGAAATGTGTACCTTACCTAGAAGCAGTCTCATTTCAGCTACCTCAAGCTTTCCGGTGGTGTAATCAGAAGAAATGAGGCCTTCATTCTCTTTCTACTGACTTAAGGAGGTCAGAGAGAGCACCCCCGCCCCCACACAAATAAAAACTTGCCCAAGTGTTCAGTTCATTAGTATATTCAGCACCCTCTTTTCTTTTTTTAAAATTTTTACAGAGTGCATTTTGATTGATTGTACACAAATGGGGTACAACTTTTCATTTCTATGGTTGTACACAATGTAGGTTCACACCATTCGTGTAATCCTACACCATCTTTTCTTGTGGGCTCATCCAATCACGGTCTTTCTCAACAATCAGAATTTCATCTGTAGGCTTCTCAAATTCTAAGAGTTTCAAACATTTCTGTGCAAAGGAATTTTATTGAGAAGAGAGGTTCTTAGGATTTACAATAAATTTGTCGCTAAATAGTCCCTCTTAGGGGGGACTTCAAGAGGACATTTTAAACACAATTTGAACATGTTGTTTTTAAAACTAGTGGTTTGTTGGTGTGCCTTTTACATAAAGCAAACACTACATATAAAGCCCTCCTTCTCTTCTTAGAGACAACATCTCATGATGTTTTAGTCAGTTATTTTGCTGCTGTGACCAAAGGACCTGACAAGAACAATTAACAGAAAAGTTTATTTTGAGGCTCATCGTTTCTAGGTCTCAATCTGTAGATAGATGGTTGACTCCACAGCTCCAGGCCCAAGGTGAGGCAGAACTTCAGGGCAGAAGAGGAAAGCAGCTCAGGGCATGGCCACCAAAAAGCAGGGAGAGAAAGAGGAGAGAGAGGGGAGGTGGCGGAGGGTGGGGAGGGAGAGTGTGCTCTTGCCCACCAGGGACAAAATGTAAACCCCAAAGGCATGCTACGCCCCCAATGACCTACCTCCTCCAGCCACATCCTACTTGAATATGGTTACCACCCAGTTAATCCATTCAACTGGATTACTACTACACTGATTAGGTTAAAGTTCTTACAACCCAATCATTTCAGCTCTGAACTGTATTGCATTGTCTAACACATGAGCTTTTGGGGAACGCCTTATATCTAAAACATAACACCTGGCTTGAAATTAGCACAGAGTCATCACAGGGAACCAAAGTGGTTACCAAGTTTCTTCTCCCACAAGGATGAAAATCACTGACACATTATTCATAGCATATGGTCTTCTGAAACTTCTAGAAAGGAACTTTCTCCCAAAGTAACCATTTGAATTTCTGAATGGTTCTCACTGTTAGAAAATTTGTGTTTTTTAATGTCAAATTATGCACCATCTTCTATAATGTCTACCTTCAAATTCTTATTTGTCTTCTACTTAGGGAAAAAAATTGCTATGACACAGATAGGAAACAGATGGCACATTCACAATGGATAACTAAAGGGAATTTGATAAAGGGTCTGTTTACAAAATGTTGTTATGGTTTCATCTTAAATGTCCCCCAAAAGCTCGTGTGTTAAAAGCGTAGTCTCCAACTGGCGAGTTATTGGGAGGTGGTAGAAACTCTAGGTGGGCCTAGTTGGAGGAAGTAGGTCATTGTCTCTAACCTATCACTCTCTTCCCCTCTGCTTGCTGCTGCTATGAGGTAAGCAGTTCTGTTCCCCCACATTCTCTCCACCATGATGTTCTGCTTCACCAGAGGCCCAAGTGATCAGGCACAGTTGTATACGCCTGTAATCCCAGCTACTAGGGAGTTGACAAAAAGGATCACACGTTGAGATCAGCCTCAGCAACTCAGTGAGACCCCCATCTCAAAATAAATAACAAAAAGAGCTGGGGAATTCAGCTCAATGGTTAAGTTCCCAATACCAAAAAAAGAAAAGAAAAAAAAAAGCCCAATGGGGTAACGTCACCACCAATTGAAAGTTCTGAAATCTTGCTTTCTTAAGCTAATTTGATATATATTTTAGGTATTTTGTCACAGCAAAAAAAAACAAAAAAAAAAAAAAAAAAAAAGTTGACTAACACAAATATCTTCTCCCCTTACTACCAGAAACAAGGCAAGGATGTTCATGCTATATTTAGCAATGTACTGAAGGTTCTAGGCAGTACAATTAGGCAAGAAAAAGAAATTAAAAGCATCTGAGTTAGAAAAACAAATAAAAATATCCATATTTCTTACACTGAGAATAAGGTCCTAATGATTTTTTCAACTTTCAATTTTTGTTTTAAAAAATTTTTATTATTCTACCTTTGCTTCTGAAAGATATTTTCCTTTATGAAATTCTAGGTTGGCAGGTTTTTCCCCTTTCAGTAACTGTAAATATGCACTTTCTTTTGTTTGTATTGTTTCTGACAAGAAATTTTCTATTGTCTTGTGTTCATTCCTCTTTCTGTAACAAGTCTACTTTTAAGCTTTTCCTTTTACCACTGGTTTTGAACAATTTGTGGTGTTTTCTTCATATGATTAATGCTTATAATTTTCTGAGATTCTTGGATCTGTGGGTTGATAAGTTTTCATCAAACCTGGAAAAAATTTGTTCCTTACTTCTTCAACTATGTTTCTGTTTATCCCTTCTCTTTTCCTGTTCAGAAATTCTAATTATGTGCATTCTAGGCTTTTAAAATATCATTCCATAGCTCAATGATGTTCTGTCATGTTTTTCAATTGTCTTTTCTTTCTTTGTTTAATTGCAGATAGCTTTCTTTTAACTAAAAAAATTTTTTTTAGTTGTAGATGGACACAATACCTTTATTTTATTTATTTATGTGGTGCTGAGGATTGAACCAAGTGCCTCATGCATGCAAGGTGAGCACTCTACCACTGAGTCACAACCCCAGCTCACAGATAGCTTTTGTTGCTACCTTCAAGTTCACTCTTTACTTCTGCAATGTCTAATCAGCTGTTAAGCATATCCATTGTATTTTTCATTTCACACATTGTAATTTTAATGTTGAAAAGTTTGATTTGAGCTTTTAAAATAACATCTATGATTCTACTTAAGTTTTTGAACCTATAGGATACCATTTTAATCTCTTTATCAAATAATTCTAAAATGTATGTCAGTTTGGGGATACTTTTAATTAATTTATCTTCTCACAGTGGGTTATAATATTCACTTATTTGCATGCCTAGCAAATTTTTAGTGGATTCCATGCATTGATAATAATAATATGAGAACATACAAATACATAACTCTATGCTATTTCTCCACATAATTGAAAACTTTCCCTAATTATTTGTTTTCATCAGCTCATTCTCTAGGTTGATAGAATATTCTACAATACAGGGTTATTCATGATTTATATATGTTAAATTTCTAAATAATTTGTTATTATGCATAGTTTTGTTTTTTCAATATGCTGAGAGAACTGAGTTATTGATAAAATCAAATGTCTTTTTCTAAAAACCAATAGAAAAATAACCCAATCAATTAATGGACTAAGGAACTGAACAGACACTTCACAGAAGAAGAAATATGAATGGTCAAAAATATAAAAAAATATTCAACATCTCTAGCAATTACAGAAATGCAAATTAAAGCTATACTGAGATTCCATCTCACTCCAGTCAGAATGGCAATTATCAAGAACACAAATAACAATAAATGTTAGCGAGGATGTGGGGAGAAAGGTACTCTAATACATTGTTGGTGGGGCTGCAAATTGGTGGTTACTATGGAAAGCTGTATGGGATTCCTCAGAAAACTTGGGATGGAACCACCATTTGACTCAGTTATCCCACTCCTTGGTCTACACCCAAAGGACATAAAATCAGCATACTACAGTGACACAGCCACATCAATGTTTATAGCAGCTCAACTCACAATAACCAAGCTATGGAAACAACCTAAGTATCCTTCAATGGATGCATGGATAAAGAAGATGTGATATAGATATACAATGGAATATTACTCAGCCATGAGGAAGAATGAAATTATGGCATTAGCTGGTAATATGGATGGAATTGGAGACTATCATGCTATGTGAAATAAGCCAATCTCCAAATCCAAAGGCCAAATGTTCTCTCTGATATGTGGATGCTAACCCAAAACAAGGGAGGGTAGGTAGGAGAAGAAAAAAGGCCCATTGGTTTAGACAAAAGGTAACAAAGGGGAGGGAGGGATGAGGGAATAGGAAGGACAATAGAATTAATCAGACATGACTTTCCTAGCCTTATATTTGAATACAGGACCAGGGTAACTCCACATCATGTACAACCATAAGAATAGGATCCTAATTAGAATAAGTTATACTCTATGTGTGCATAATTTGCTAAAATACATTCTACTGTCAACAACAACAAAAACCAATAGAGTGGTGGATAGGATGAGATATTTTCTTCTGTTCTCTGTTGGTTGACAAATAACCTGGATAGAACCAACTGCTTATCCTTTGGGGGAATCTGCCTAGTCTCTTTCTTTCTTTGTTTTTAAGTTGGCCATTTTTTTAGACTTCTTTTTGTTGTTGTTCTTTTTAGTTATACATGCCTACTTGCTTTATTGATCTTATTTACAATACCTTTACATGATTTACTTGAAGTATTCACTTGCGTTATGGTTTGGCTATGAGGTATTTCTTCCCCACCCCCAAATTTGGCTCCCGTGTTGATGCAGGATATTTAGATAAAATGATGAGAGTATGGGAGATGTAATCTAATCAGTCCATCCAAGTTTGAATGGATTGACTAGGTGATAACTAGGCAGGTGGAGCGTGGCTGGAAGAGGCAGGTCACTGAGGGCATGAACCCATGGAAAGGTTCGTCTTCACTCCCCTTGTTCTCTCTGCCTCCTGGCTGCCATGTCCTGAGCTGCTATCCTCGGCCATACTTCTGTCATAATGTTCTGCCTCACCTTGGGCCCAGAGCCCAGATGACTATGGATGAGAACTCTGTCACCATAAGCCCCAAATAAACTTTTCCCCTCTAAAGTGTTCTTGTCAGGTATTTTTGTCACAATGACAAAAACCTAACTAATGCAACTTGCTTGTTAACAACTGATGATATTTGCACCCATCCATGTGGCCACCAAAATTAGCAGTTTTTTTCTGAGATGGGGTTGCTATGTTGCCCAGGTTGGTCTTGAATTCCTGGGTTCAGGTGATCCTTCCTGAGCCTCCCCAATAGCTGGGACTATAGGTGTACCACACCTGCCTCTGTTGAACAGTTTTGGGGGTTTTTTTTTTGGTACTGAGGATTGAACTCAGGGGCACTCCACCACTGAGCCACATCCCCAGCCCTATTTTGTGTTTTATTTAGAGACAGGGTCTCACTGAGTTGCTTAGGGCCTCGTTAAGTTGCTGAGGCTGGCTTTGAACCCGAGATCCTCCTGCCTCAACCTCCCTAGTGCTGGGACTACAGGTGTGCACCACCACGCCCGGCTGTTGAACAGTTTTTAAGGGCAATGTCCAATAGACTTTCTGACTTTCAGTTTTCTTATGGGTATTGAGGAGAATGATAAAACTTAGCTCACAAAGATGTGTGAAGACTAAATAAGACAGCGTGTGGGAATCTGCCTAAAAGAACGCCTGACATAGAGAAAGTCTGCAGTGAATATGAGTTCCTTTATTAAGGGGTATGGGGATATGGACACTGAAACCCTAAGTCAGTGTTTTCCTAATTACAGCTCTTTTGCTCTGATTTCTGCTCTAAATCAATCTCATCCTGAAGTGCTTTTAGATTGCATGAGAAATCTATTTTAGAAAGCTTATATGCCTCTGCCTTCATAACTAGTACATCTCTTTTGGTGTCACTCTTAGCTCCAGAAATAGATACCTGCCATTTAGCTACATGACCTCTGGGGAGCAGTCCAAATATTAACCCAGAGCAGTGGTTCTCAAAGTGAGGTCCTTAGACCAGCATGGGTATCACCTCAGAATTTGTAAGAAATACACATTTCCAGGCCCAACTCTGGACATCCTGGATCAGAAATTCTTGGGGACCCAGCAATCTGTGTTTTAGAAGTCTTACAGGTGATTCTGATGCATGCTAAAGTGTGAGAATTTCTGCTGGAGCAATAGATGAAGAAAGAATTCCACTGTCCTCTAATGATTGGAATGATTTTGACAAGAGGAAACAGGAAAGAGGCAGGTGTGTGTGTAGCAGGGAAGGAACTGAAAAAGGTAAACCTACAGGACTTGAAGCACTAAGGAGACCCTGAAAGGCAAAGGAAGAGAATGTGTGATTGAGCATGTGGGGTCAGAGGAGGACAAGATAAAGCTCTGGAAATATATCTGGTGTGTGTGTGTGTGTGCACATGTGTGCATGTGTCTACTCTTTGAGAACCAAAAAGACCTTTTGAAGTCATGGGCCAAAACAAGGGTAAGATTCCAAGGCGACTGTGAACTACCTTAGAATTAGGATTTTGAAAAATTATGTTCTTTTAAGTGCATTTTAAGTTGACATTTAAATTTTTTTTCGTTAAAAGTTTTAAGAATTGGAAAGGATATAATTCCTATCATATTATAAATAAATCTATTCCATCACTTTTAAGTTTTTACAACAGTATCTAAATACCAGAGTATTTCGATATTTACCTCATCCATTTAAAAAGTTTAAAACAGCTGAAAATTTTGTGGTTTTTTTCCCTTCTGTGAATTTGAATTTCTATCCTACCACTTTTATGCTTAAAGTCTTTTATTGGTCATTCTATCATTTCTTCATAAAAAAAAGTGTAACCTCAAAGTTTCAAAATTTTTGCCTGCAACCATAAAGGTCTAAGTGTTAAAATGTCTCTTTTACATTGAACCATTGAAACAATTTGTAGGGGTGCATGACTGAGCAAACAGTGTACATTAGCATGAATTTTAATAATCGTATTAAATGTAAAAAGTAAACATGTTATTGGAGCTGTATCTCTGAATGAGATTGAGAAATAATTAAAAGAATTATCACAAGGTCCCTTTGTTGGTTGTTTGGAGGTTTAAAACTTCAGGGTAATGTTCAACTTTAAGATTTAAAATGTCTTTATTCTATAAAGTAGAATGATTGTGCAATACAAGGAGAAAAACAAAATTCCCAACTGCAGGTTCATGTTCAGATCAATTTTAGGAAAGAGTTCTTGTGGAATTTGAGGATCTGGAATCAGTTCCCTTAAAACTATCCATGTCCCTGGGTCCCTTGGTAAGACTTTACATACCTTCAGGAGTACCTCAATATGAAGACCTCTGTGTATGAAAAGGGCTCTGACCAGGAAGTCAGAAGACCCAGATGGGTTTGCTTTGAGTTTTGCTTCTGCAACTTGTGTGAAGAGGAGGCAATCCTCTCGTTGAGTGTCTCTCATGTAGTAGGCACTGACTAGGTGCTTTCACATCTTACTCATTCCAGACACACTGCAACTATGTATGGCAGGTGAGGTGAACATTAGCTCCAATTTTAAATGAGGAAGCAGAGACTTGGGAGTTAAAGAGCCTAGCCCTAAACCACACTCACACACACATGGAATCTCATGTCCAAGATTCAAGATCCAATCCCTGTCCTGACTCTAAAACCTGTGCTGTCATCTCCCTGCAATGATGGTTCCTGAACAAGTCATTTTCCCACTGTGGGCCTCAGTTCATTCATCTGTGAAACTAAGAGAATTGAGGAATCCTGAAGTCATTTCCAGGACGTCATCTTGTCAGTCTTTGTGTGGTAGAGGATGGGGCTGCAGGGGAAAGAAGCATCCCAGAAATTCATGCCCCAAGAGATTAGAACATAAATCTAGAACAGATTCATAAATTCACCAGGCCTAAGGATGATTCCAAAACTTTATCCCCATGTTGAGTTAAAGTCTAAAAAGAGTATGGTTTGACCTGGTATTTTAATCAGTTTTTTTTTTTTTTTTTGCTTCTGTGACTAAGAGACCTGACAAGAACAACTTCAGAGGAGAAAAAGTTTATTTGAGAGCTTATGGTTTCAGAGGTCTCAATCCACAGACAGCTGGCTCCATTCCTTGGGGCTCGAGATGAGGCAGAACATCATGGTGGAAGAGTGTGGAGGAGGGAAGCGGCTTACATGATGATCAAAGAGAGAGAGAGACTCTAGTCACTAGATACAAAATATATACTCCAAAGGCACGCTCCCCAATGACCTGCCTCCTCCAGTCATGCTCTACCTGTCTTCAGTTACCACTCGGTTAATCCCATCAAGGGATTAATTCACTGATTGGGTCAAGGTTCTCATAACCCAATCATTTCTCCTCTAAATCTAGCATAGACTCACAAATGAGACACTTCACATCCAAACCATAATACCTGGTCCTTGATCCAGACAGAATTAGATGAGGTATATCTAATAATTTATCTCAAAAAGGAAACTAGGAAAACAAAGTAAAATAAAACCAATCAACCAAACAACAACAACAAATCCCAGAAGAAAATACATATACCCCTATTCAGGTTCCATGAAATCTATCCATAAAAATGTATGTGGTAAGATCTGTTGAATCCCTAGTGCAGGCATAAGATCTATAAAGTGCCTAATTCTAGTCAGCTAGGAATTACAGTGAAATAGTATTTAAGCCCATACTATATTTTAGGATATGTGGATCACATGGCTCTCATATATCTTTAAATGTACATGTATTACATAACACCTCAAAAGAGCAGTCTACTTTTACTACTTGAACTTTGTTGTCATCATTTATTCCTTATTTCTTAACTGCTTGCAACCTGGCCCTAAACATTCACTGGAATTATTTTTTTCAAGGTCATTGATAAGCTCAATAGCATCATCAGAATTTTTATTCTTTAGAAGCTTTCTGTATTTGATGTGACTAATTTTTCTTCTTTCTGTATTAATATCCAGTTTTTTCTCACCTAACATTAAACTCAGAGTTTTCCTCATACCCTGTGAGTACTCATCTCTCTCCTTCTGGGAGATTTCTCCTCCAAATACTCATTATGTATGTCCACTGTTAGAAGTCCATCCCCCTCCCCACCCCTCACCCCCCGCCTTAGCCTTGGCTTCTTTTTAGTCTTGATAATATTCAACATTCTTATTCCCTGGGGGAAATTTCAAGTATCTGCTGATGATTAACAGGTTGACACTTCAGCTTTGTGCTCCAGAGCCAAAGTACTGACTTAGCACTGGATTCCCTCAGGCTTTCAAAGTCAGTAGGTCCCAAACTAAAGGCTTCATTATCACCTTGAAATCTGCTCCTTTTCCTGAATTTCCTACCTCATTTGTGGAACTACCATCCTTTCAGTTGTCCAGGTTAGAAATTTTGCTGCCTTTGACTTTCCCCAATATGCTTTTCAATAATTACTGGGAAAAATATATGCATAAAAGACTGAAAAAGAGTTGTATGCTTGCTTCAAGAACAATGATGTAGAAGAAGTTGGGAATACTCCTAATTCATAAGTAGACCATTCATGGAGGGACAAACACCTACTTGGCAAATGTATTTGCAGTCACTAAATCAGTAGATAGCAAATCTCATTGATAATGACTTGAGTACTTTTTTTTTTTTTTTTTTGCGTCTCTTTCTTTTTGGTCATACTGCTCTCATTCAGTACGTTGGGTCTTTTCTCCTGGATTATTGTAATAGCCTCAGTGGAAGATGTTGGACTAGTTTTCACAATCTACCTTTGCAAGTCAAGACAGGAGAGATGTGAGCAAGCAGAACACAACAAGGGCTGGAGGGAGGGAAGGGGAAGCAGGGTGTTTAACTGGCCAGTAGAAAAACATGAGGCAACAGTGTGAGGTGGACCTCAACAGAGTTAATGACATCTTGGGTCACACAGATAGGACCTTTGTAGTCAGGGAGTGTTGCAAAGCCTTCTGTTCTTGCAACAACACATGAAAAGAAATAGAGACTAAATGGAATTTATTTGAGAGAGTAATCAGTATAATGAAGGGGCCCAAAGTGCTTTCTTGTGAGGGATTGTGGATTAAATGGAGGTTGTTCATTTGGAGACAATCCACGGGAGGATAGTATAGTTGTCTTCATATTTGGGAAGTACAATCTTAGGTATGGAAATCACCCAAGACTTTGTAAATGTTAGAGCTGTCCTGAGATGGAAAACACCCATTTCAACAAATATTCATTGTATGCCTACTCTGTACTGGGAACTGAGGATACATGAGAGGTAAGATAGTCTCCACCCTCATGGAACTTGACTTCTAATCTGATTGACAGACAATAAGCAAATAAATAAGCAAATGAGTAATATGATTTCTGAAGTGATGGAATTATCTTCCATAGCAGACTAGAATGTATCTGATGAGAGGAGTATTTGAGTCTGGCTTCAGTGACCACGTGGCAGGGAGATTTTAGAAGACATTAGGCATTGGATTGGTCGTTAACTTAGAGGACCTGCAGGGCCCTCAACTCTCAGTTTTTATGATTTTTCCCTTTTTTCTATCACCTACTAAAATAGGCCTTTCTCTCAGATGCTCCAAGGTTTAGAAACTCCAAACTCCTTGCTATTCCAGGAACAAGTCCTGCACTGAGGTTAGTGAGTCAGTAGTGACTCAGGGTAGATATTTGCCCATGTGGTCCGCTTGCCTGGAGTGGCTGATCCATAAAAGCTCTGCTCAAAGATGAACTTTAAAATCAAGCCTTGTGAACACCACTGAAATGTACTGTATTCCCCTTGGACCCGTGGCACTTAGCCTGCAGCCCTATTAAAGACTTCCTGCATTTCACTTGAGGGTACTCCATTATTTCTCATTCTGCTTCCCTCCTAGCTGCTGGCTTTCTTGAAGTCAGGGACTATATCTTTCTCATTATCTTCCGTGGCACAAACATTCCTGTACATGACTTTGCACCCAGGAGATAGTCAACAAATAAATGAATGTCACAACAGGCAATAAGTTAACAATTATTATCTGTAATGAATTAGACATGACCACTGCTGGAAGAAATAGAATAATTCATTAGTTTAATTAATTTAGATTAATTTCATTAAGAACTTTTTCTCCCTATCTTTGCTGTATCCCTACTTAATAGCTATGTGACTCTGGGCAAGCTGCCTAATGTCTTCATGGTGCCTGGGTTTCTTCCTCTTCACAATGGCAATCATACTTACTTCACTGTAACTACTTATGAAGTACCTACTATATAAAATTTTTGCAAGGATTGAGTGCAATCCTAGGTGAACTACCTAGTTTGGTACTAACCACTTAATTAATCCCCACTAAATATTAGCAATAATTATTATTTACATTAGACTTTCTTACCCTCAATGGTTTTCTGGTTTAAAGATATAGTTTAAGTCTATGAAAAATATAAAAATATTTCATTAATTGAGAATTTTCAAACAGAAATTATACAAGAAGGCAGATGATTGATTTTATATGAGATAAAGTTGCTATCTTCCTAGCAAGTAAATATAATTTGAGATATGAAATTAGGAGGTAAACTCCTACTTGTATTGAATTTGAAACAGTGTAATGGAAAGACTGAATATAGATAACACCTAGAGTCTCTGCAGGGGATGGGAATCAGAGACAACCTCTCCTTGACAGATAAGAAAACAGATGGTTCAAGTAGGTTCAGTGACTTGCCCAAGGCCACACAGTCAAGGGTCAGAATGGGAATCTTAACCTTTTCTGCTCGGCTTCTTAACTGCCGCTCTCTCCACTGCACTCTACTCCTTCCCAGGTGCATGGCTGCAATCAACTTAGACTGGAGATACCAAAGCTTTACAGGTCCCAACACTTCATTGATAGCACATTGCGTGCAGCAAACCTAATTTCAGACAGTTGGGGCTGAGGCAGCAGATACTCTTTCAGCCTTAAGAAAAACTGACTCACAGACTCAGGCAGGCTGGGGCCTGTAGGAGGAGGTTATCTGGGGTTTCCTCTGGGAAGGACTGGGGACATGACAAAGGCAGAGAACCTGGGGCCTGTCTGATATGCATTTAACCCAGAAGTAAGAGAGCAGGGCATGGTTCTGCCCTTGATGTGTTAGGAGGACAAACCCTGGAAAGAATTCTGATGTGCCTGCCCAAAGTGCCAAAGCCAAGAGAAAAGGATTTTCAAGCTACATTGGAGCAGGAAGCAAAATTCAGAAAGGGATAGCCCTTATCCTCTTGCTGTCTGAGAAGTGTTTAATGTTAATAAAGAATTCCAAGAAGGCAGAGTTATTCTGATCTCAAGCAAGGTTCAACTGGGGAGGTTAGAATGGACAGAAGAAATTGAAACCTACCAAAGGAGGGGACAGAAAACGTGTATCTTACTGCTGTTCCTGAGTCTTGGAATTAAAAGAATTACATACTACGGCCTGAGGTTGTAGCTCAGTGGTAGAGTCCTTGCCTAGCACATGTGAAGCACTGGGTTTGATCCTTTGCATCACATTAAAAAATAAATAAATGAATAAATAAAATAAAGGCATTGTGTTCATCTACAATTTAAAAAAATAAAAAAGAATTATGTACTAAGAAATTGCCTAATACTGATCTTTATGCTTATGTTTACTAATCTATACTGATCTATATATTCACACTGTATTTATAGAGGGCTCTTCTGTCACAAAGGGTTTCCTTTCAAAAGTCAATTAATTCAATTTGATAAGCATTTATTGAGCTTTTCTCATATTCAAAGGACAGCTACTTCCCCCCTCTCCAGTTGGATGACATGACCTATAAATGTGTTTTTTCTAAATATAAATCAAGCACACTCTGCCTTTCACCTGGCTCATGGAGGGTTCTTGGTGCACCTCTGCTGTGTGTCATGTGTGAACAATATGAAGCAGCTTCTTGAAGAGTGAGTTGCCCAAGAATTTGTGGGTGTGCCTGGTGTGTGCACTTCTGTAGGAAAGCAAAAAGCTATTTTGTGGAGTAGAGGACAAACACTGCTCCAATCAGCTGCCTTTGGGCTTTGTTGTGGGCATGTCCTAGTGCAATAGGGGAAGTAATTTTAGCAGTAAAGTTTGAAAAGTAGAAAATCTTAACCTGAACTTATACATTAATTTGTAGGCATATTAAAACTTCGTTAATTCAGGCTCCATTTATTTGGAATTTGTAACAATCTTAGTAAGTGCTACCTATTGTCTATATAGAGTCATACTGTAAAAATGATATGTCTTATTTTTCACTTCCATGGGTAAGATTTAAATACTAAAGAAAAATTTAAAAAAACCCAAACACATTATAAACAGTAATTTATATTCAAATATTTAATACATGAATTACAAGTATTATCTATTCATCAAAGCAGATGTAGAAAGTTGATTGATCAGTGTCATTTTTTGATTACAGGATATATTTGATTAGTTACAACATTTCCTTTTATTTATTTAACAATATTCTTCTAGTCAAGACTTTTCCTTCACTTTTTCCCTTCTTCTTGCCATTCATGATAATTGGTAAGGTTTAAATCACTAGCTGCCTTCCATTTTCTACCACACAAACCTTCTAAAGAAGATGTGGTTTTCCTAGTTTCCAGTTGAGCAAGTTGTAACAGGGTCTTTGCGTTTAGGTTCCCCAACATGATTACCCTTGAAATGATTTTGTAAACTTCAATTCAGAGGAAAAAACTTGGCAAGCAGTAATTCAACAGGCCATTTTCCAGTGAAACCCTGACACATGTTGATTGTTTCTATTCCTGAATCATTCAATTTAGACAGAAGACAACTGTCACAAATTTTCCTTCCAAAGCCCATCGAACAAGTTTGCATATTCATTTTCAGCTTTAGTGAATTCCCTAAGAGGGTGGCAAATTCTACATAAAGATCATTTGCTACACAGTATGTTGCAAACACATTGGAGTTTTGAATTTTTGATAATGCTTCATGTATCATTTACCCCATGACATACCTCTCCCTGGGTACCAGTTCTACATGCCCTGTGCTTAGGACCAGAGGAACAAGTTATGTATGGAATGGAAAGCATGATATCTTGCCCAAAATGGAAGGGCTATGTGTGACCTTGAAATCATTACCTTACCTCTATTGGCTTCACCTTTCCTCAAATGCAAGGGTTGGATGAAAATCATCCTAATTTTGGCAGGGAACGCATTGTTTTTTCGGGGAGCATGATGAGGGCTCTTTTATAAATCAATATTTGAATTCAAATACGCTATAGAATCAAACTCAAGTCCAAGGCTAGGGTTCAGTCACACTTCTAAATGGGAACCCAGCAAACGTGCTGAAGTTTCTCCCCAGATTTACTGGGTCCTGGGCCATTTTCCAGAGGAAGAGGAGGAGGAGGAGGGGGGAAGGGGGAGGAGGAGGGAGAGGAGGAGGAGGAGGAGCAACTATTCTAAAACACCTCCCTCCAGAGGTATTTAATTTAAATGGGGCCAGATCCAGGAATAGGTATTTTTCAGATCTCTGATAATTGATTAGACTACCTGGCGAGTCTCTAAAATTTGTAATTTTTGACTCATTTACTTTGAGGATAAAGTTTTGTGTCTTTGACAAAATCGAGTAGATTCTATCCGTTGTCCTCAAGAATGCACACAATGTGTCAGTGTGTTATTTTTTTTTCCATGAGACAGATTACAAACTACTGCTCAATTTTCCATTCTACTAGCAAATATAATATGTATCTTAATTTAGATAGAATTCCTGTCTTTACCTATTCTTGGCTTCCAGAGTGGTCATCATACTGACCTCAAGTTGCTCCTTTAAGACAGCCGATGGGGTATGTGTGTAATAGGGCAGTTTGAGAAACATTAGTATCCCCATATCCTAGTGGACTGTTATCCACATCTCCTGACTTCCTTAGTTTAAGTAGTTTCTATTTTGAGTTTCCCAGCAATGTGACGTCACCTTTGGAACTCTGACTCTATACAGTCATGAAGTTCTTTAATGGCTTCCTGATGATGAATTGAATTTTCTTTTGCAGTTATTTTTACAAAAACGATATAATGGTCTACTATCTACCCTCTTTGACTTTTCTTTTACCATCTCCACATCTTTACAATCTTTAACAGTAAGAAAGTCAGCATCTCAACTCTTTGTTCTTTGATTGCACTCATCTATTGTTACAGAGTTGGTGATCAAATTCATGTGTGGTTATTCTGTTGATATCGCTCCTCTAGGTACTGATCTTATACTTCATCCTGCTTTGTGGGCAGGGCCTATAAATGTTCTACAGAAATTTGCTAATAGGCCTATAATGACTTGCAATAACTATAGTTTGGATACAAACTGCTGTTTCACCCCTTCTTCCTTTTTTACCTTTGTAATTCAACTCATCTTTCTCCTGGGGATGTTACTCATCCACAAGGGTAGATATGTGAGATAGGTATGGCCAGTAGAATATTCCATTCCTTAGTTCTGCTATTCCTCGAACTCTCATGTATATGTATTCCCTCATTTTCTTGGAATGTTATATACTACTTTGGATCAGTAATGATCTTTCATAGACATCCATCCAACAAATATTGAGGACCTTCAAAATACCCAGCCTGTATCTTATCCCTTCCAAGCCAGATTAAAAATTCTTAAGGGCAGTGACCATGTTTTGTATTCTCTCCTGGTCCTTTGCATATAATAGGTATTAAATATTTGATTGTACTATTAAATTTGACTATTTAAATTTGATTGCAATCATTTAAAATCTGGGGGAATCTATATGTATATTTTTTTCTTTCGGAAAAATGCCCTATCAGCACAGTGTGCCTATAATCCCAGACTTGCTGCTAAGCAAGCCTGAACCCATCAATTTGCCAGATAAGCTGAGACATGCTTGAAGCCCAGTGGTGAACAAAGCCTTATCCTAAGCTGTGATTTTGTTATATTTGGATGCATTCAATTTTAAAAAATTGATCGCCAGATAATATTGTAGCAACAATAATGGAAGCTTTTAAATATAAGGAAAAAATTCAGGAAACCAAAAAATTAATGAAATGACTATTTTAATTTTTGGACATTTCCTCTGAGTGTCTGTCCATATGCAAACATTTTATAAAAGTATAATTTTAATGGTTACAATTAGGCTTCAATTTTTCAATTACAATATTTGACTCATTTTGCCAAAACTGACTTAATTATTACTATGTGCACAGCATCAACTGAGATCAAAAGAAATGTTTTACGTATCTATGTAATTTGGTATGTGGGAAGAAAACTAGATATGAAGGCAATCCATATATGTGTTCTTCTTTGGCAACTCCGTTGAACTATTTTTTCTTGATGGTTTCCCTGGTGCCTAGAAGTACTTCACTTTAATGCCTGTCATATTTGATTAAAAGCTTTTCTTGATTAAAACCTCCATAAAAGTTTTCTTAGAGTTCCAGCCCATGTGACCTTGTAAGAAATATGTTTTTAAATTCTCAAAGGGTCTCTACCCCTTTGGCCTTGAAAATATTTGAAAAATGCAGTTGAATAAACCATGTTTAGGTTTTAAAACATATACAGTGGTTTTATTAATTTGCTGTAACTTTTTCACTGTATGTGGCACAATTCTGGGCACACAATAGAAACATAATAAGCACTCCCAGGTGGGATGAGGCTGTTCAGAATTGTGTCTTTTTAGGTGTTATCTAACACAAACCAGCAAAGCTTATGAAATTTTATATAACGACAGCCAAAATGCTTAATGACAAAAGCTAGAATAGTCAGAACACTCTTGATAAGACGACGACAAATGAAAACAGTATTCAAATTGTTGAGGTCAGAAAAAGTTGAAGTGTACTGACAGCAGGATGTGCTCACTAAACGTAAATGTGTTGATTCTCCAAAAAGAAAAAAAAATTCTAAACTGGTATTTTCCTGAGACAGTTGAATGCTCCTAAAAAAGCAGTAAGAGCTAGTTAGGGAAATAATGCTTACTTTCCCTAAATTACACGTGTGTGTGTGTGCGCGCACGCGCATGCGTGTGCACGCACTTGCGCTGGGGAACCCAGGGCCTTGCAAATGCTCGAAATTGTTACTTTTGTTTTCAAATACTGGTCACTACTAGTGAACACAACATAAATTATATAAACAAGGAACAACAGGTGTGATGAAGCATTAATGGGTTTACAAAACTGAGCTGTATAAATCCATTCCCATAATCCTGTCTGGTCTGATATCTGGCACATTCTACTAATGTCCGATTTGAATGTTATACAGAAACACATTTTGCTCAGGGCTTCATGCATTCCCTCCCATTTCCTTTCAGAATGCCTCTCTGAAGGGCATAGGAATGAAGTCAGAGCTGTGATGCATCTTGCTGGCCATAATCCAAATAAAACTCTGGCTAGACTGAGGGGTAGAGGCATTTTGGAATTCCTTCTCACTTGATTCACAAGACTTCTTAATTTTTTTTTACCCTCCCCAGTCAAGATATTAAATAGCTAAGAAACAGCATGACAGTTTTTTGGGTAGTTTTCACATTTGCCATCAACATAACATAAACACCTTAGAAGACTTTTGTTCCATTCTGAGAGATGGGCAGAAGTATTAGTTCTGAGAATTCTTTGGGCCTATATTTATTACTGTATCTTAATACACATAAAAAAGCTTAATCCCTAGGATTTATTGTAAAAATACACTTAAATCAAAATATTCAATGAGTTCACACTAATTCGTTTACTCAATTCAATGTAAAAATATTTGCAGTTGTCTAAAAAAGCTCTTTTCAAAAAATGTGAAAGGAAATGGGAAATGGTATAAAATAAAATTGAATTGGTTTGAGATAATCACATCAGTAATAATATAGTAAAGCATATGATTATACCCTTAGCAGCAAAAATGTGACAAGGATAAAAAATGAAAAGGATTCATCAAGGGTTTGTTTTTTTAATCACAGATAGTACACTTTCTTCGATGTTAAAATGAGGGCATATATATGATCTGTCAAAAGCTTGATATGAAACTTTTAATACTTAACATTTCATAGTAGCAATGTTTCAAATATGCTACCTCTTTTTTTGGCAGGGGGATAGTCATTCATTACTTTCCATTTGGGCCCACCTCACTGGTTATGTGTAACCAAGTATCTGTATTTTATTAGCCTGGGCACACATTCAGCAACAGAAAAAACCCCACAATGTATGTTACTTCAGAGACTTTCTTACAATGGTAATGTCTTATATCCATTAAAGTACTTCCCATGATTCCACAGTATACATGACAAAGCCCAAATTTCTTGGTGTAAGCAATGTTTCGTCAACTACCTTTTACACCTTATTTTCTACTAGTCTCCTTTATCATCTTTCTGTTCCAACCTAACAGGTTTTTCTGAAGTCAGGTGACGAGACTGTCAGCCTTGATTGCTCTGACAGTTCTAACCACCTAAGGGTTTACGAAGGAGGGGGTTTGTCTGATGGATTGGAATTGAAGTGGTGAAAAGTATTTTATTTTCCCTCCCCTTTCATCTCCAAATCCTACTACTCATCTTTAAACACTCACTTTAAATTGAAGTATATTCCATTCACTTATTATAAATAGGATTGAATGAGCAATTTATTTGAATATGTAACAACTATAACAAATATGCTCTCTTGCAATTTTTTTTATGGATTCAGAATGTGACTTTAATTATTTAACTTCTCATTTATTTGTTTCCCTAGAGGGTAATTTCCCCAAGGACACAGTGCCATTGAAGTACTTTTTTATGTTAAATGTCTAGCAACTGTTTTGCATTTAGTATGTACTTAATAAATATTTGCTGGTTTATTGATTTAACTCATATAACAAAGGATTATGGTATAGTTGGCTGGAAAGCTTTCCTCAGAAACTGGGGGTTTTGTTGGGCTGGGGTTGTGACTCACTGGTAGAGAGCTTGCCTAGCACACGCGAGGCACTGGGTTCGATTCTCAGCACCACGTAAAAATAAATAAATAAATAAAGGCATTGTGTTCATGTACAACTAAAAAAAAAAAAAATTAAAAAAAAAAGAAATTGGGGGTTTCATTTAGAATTTCGCTGTAATTAGAGGCTTTTGAGGAACATGTGAGTCACAGTGAAGAAATATGTTATTTTGGGTGCCATTATACTTTAAAAATCAAACAAATAGAAGAGAAAGGGGAACTGCAGGAGGAAAAAGAGGGGAGTCATGAACTGATACCAATTTCTGGATAAATTCAATTATGTATAACCACAAAGCTCTAATAAAAATCAAATAAATAGGAATTATAAATATACTAAATGAAGACATTGACAATGAAAGTATTAATCTATAATTAAATATACAATATGCTAATGAAATTTCTGCTTTCAGTTTGAATCTTAATACAAATGTACTTATATTTACAGAACTGGATATATGGTACATATACAATCTGAAGTTTTGTATTTTTCAATTAGTATTGTTTCACAAACATATTTCTGAGTTGCTTTGAATCACTGTATTTATTTTTATTGACTGCTTAATATGGAGTTAATACAGCACAATTTACTGAACAACCTTTTATCATCACTGTTTTCCTTTATCTTTTTTTGAGCCAGATCTTATTTACTACATAATTTCAATACCTTTTGGCCTTTGAATAACTTGCTACATACATTTCTGTCATTGTATAAAGTCTTTCATTTGCTTTGAATGTTCTTGCTTCCTTACCCACTTAGATAACTAATCTTTGTTCAAACTAGTGGTTTAAAAACTTTTTCATTCTTGATCTTGAACTAAAATGATATGCACACTACAAGATTATATACAAATAAAAAAGATGAAAGGCACAATAAGTATTTTAAAATCAATTCTTTTAATTATTTCTCTTCTCATACCTTTCTGTTTTTACCCTCCAACACCCTCACCAAAAATTAAAACTTTCCCAGATGCGTAGTCTTTAACTAGTATAGCTACATCTCAGTCATACTGCAACTGGGGAAAGCTTTAACTTTAACAATAATAGTAACAATGTTCATATTTCAAAAATTTTTGAGTGGGGAGATGATAATCAAAGGATACAAATTCTTGTTAGGCAGGAAGAATAAAGTTTTTTATTTTATTTTTTTTGAAATCCATTGCATAGCATGGTGAGTATAACTAACAAGTGAGTAGTGTACACCTTAGTATTGCTAAGGGAGTAAATATCAAATGGTGTCATGACAAAAAAAAATCGAAAAATTGAGGTTATGGGTAGGTCAATTAGCTTGATTTCTATTCTACACTGTATTAAAAATTGCAACATCACTTTGTTGTTCATAAACATATACAACTCTAATTCATCAATATATAACAAATTCTTGAGACTCAAAAATTTCAGGTCCAGTTATCATTTGATCAGCACATTGCTGTTTGTTAGCTATTATTTACTGATGAAGAGCTCCTACCAAAAGTAGGAGATTATCTGTTTTGCCATTTGGTTTCTCTTGAACCATTAGCAAAATCTGTAACACGTATTTTATTTGCAGAAGCCATTTTTAGGAGAAAGTCACTTTAGTTAAAAAAAAAAGTCAAATAATATGATCTGGAAATCCCCTAAATTTTAGTAGAAATTATATGCTTTGAAAAATTTAAAATACAGGAGGGCATCTTGAATTCATAATCCCTTTGAGGCTGTGGATTCATTCTCTGTCTTGAGGATAGGTGTGTTATGGACCATGAACAACTGTTCCTTTGATGAAGGGACTGAGAACAGCATCATCAGTGTGTACTAGAAAATTAACAACTGGAAATATAATTTACTTTTTAAAGACAAAAATGGCTCCAACATTTTAAAGGATTATCCTGTTCAACCTTTGGGTACATGTCCCCAACTCTAGAAACCACTAATTTAACTAAAGCTTGGTAAAATATCTCTGGGACACTTCTCCCTGTTTCAGTTCCATCTGTGTATATGTCTTTTCCCCTGTATAAGAGAAGAGGAGGGCTGGGGTAAGACAGCAGTCATCTCTGGGTGCTTAAGAGTTGGATAAATGCTCACTAAATGCACTTGGGTGAAGTTCAATTTATTTATTTTGGATGCTTTTCAAAGGAGAAATTGCCAAGGTTAAGTTATAGGTTTGAAAACTCAATTTCTAGCTGTATCAATTTAAGCAAGCTACTTCTCTTGTTCCTGTTTTCTCATCAGTAAAATAGAAGTTGATAATATTGTACCTACCCTATAAGAAATTCTGATCATTATATGCTCTAAATACTAGTACATTACCTGGGATGAGTTAACTTCTATTATTGATGAAAGCGTTAAAATGAGTCCTGACACTATTACCAAATTAAGCTCTTACTGATGATTTCTACCACAGTTAACAAGTCATTTCATCACCTTTACTTTGATATAAATTACTTTATAGGGTGTATTTTTATTAATCATGATCAATCTTTTGGGCATTAAAGGCTATCTATGGAGGGACAAATTTCTGCTAGTACTTCAGAGCATTTAAAGGTATTCTAATTTTCTAGTTCATTTTCTTGCTCTGCCCTGAAGAAGTTGCCTCCTCAAATACCTCTGAAAATACCTGTCTAGCTGCTGCTACTGACCATTCCTATTAATTTTCTATAGAATATAAATCCAAGTTATTGACAAAAAGTAGAAAAGGATGGAGATCAGATCATCCAAAATGCCAACAAGGCTAATGTTTTCAGACATGTGTTCATGTGCAAACACAATGTGTAATTTTACATATATAGGGTCAACAGTATTTATTTGAGGGAAGGCAAAGTGATTTAGGAAAGAGGCTGGGCTCAAATCCCAGCTCTGCCATTGTACTAATTGACCTTCAGCAGTGTGCTTAACCTAAAACTCATCTGCCCACCCTCCCATCTATTAAAAATAGGTTAACAATGCTTATCTCTCAAGGTTTTGGGGAGGAATGAACAGTCACTCAATAAATGTAAATTTATTTTCCCTTCCCCTTAATCTTCTTTGACCTTGATATTGGAGGTTTTCCTAGGTTTCATTACTAAACAGCTCTTTCCATGTCACAGTGTTGCACTACCTGGAGCACAGAGACCAAATCTTATTAAATTTTGAAGACCAGCACCCAACATTTTCATGTTTAATATAGTTAACTAAGATAATAAATCAGGTTCTGGGAAGAGTTTGTTTATGATCTGTTTGGAATAATTCATTCTGGATTCATCCAAATGTACTGCCTCTCATTCTCTAAGCTACTTCATTATTAAATCTGCCTGTCTTCTAGTTTCAATTTTAAAATGTGGCTAGTGATTTGGAGCAAGCACAGTTTCCTCACTTATAAAAACAGAAAAATAGCTTCCCTTCCTATTTTACCAGGTTGTTGTGAGGACCAAATGATATAATGCATGTCACTATACTTTATAACTTGCTATACAAATGCTTGTTATTACTACAGAATATATGAAGTCATTTCATTGTACCAACCAACTTTTTAAGTTACAGAATGCTCATTGACATTTTTCCCCCTACTACACTACTGACCCATTCTATACCACTTGGCTTTCCTACATTTATCTGTTCTGAATCTCTTGGTTTGTTACCATGGCTAATAATCACGGACATCTACAAGGGACCATCTGAGTAGACCTAGAGGAAACCCACTGCTATCATTTCAGGAGGTATGCTCACGAGGGGACACAAAGTATAAGGCAGAAGTGTCAGACTACAGGATAAGGAAAATAGGATGCAGCAAGAGAAGTGGGGATTGTGTGCAAGAGAGAAGTGTGGAGTAGAGGATAAGAACAGGGGGTCTGAATCTTTGTTCTGCTATTTTAGTTGTGGGCCTTGGGTGAATTAGTAAGCCTTTCTTGGCCCTCAGTTTCTTCATCTCAATATTGCAGGTGATAACAGTACTTACTTGAGAGGACTATTTAAATGAGATAGTACACATGAAACATTTAAGTACAGTGGCTGGCATACCACAAAAACCCAACGAATATCAACTATTAGTATTATAAACTAGTAAGTGGTTAAGAACACATGAGAAAGTAAAGAAAGATGTTTAAAAGTTCAGAGAAACAACCACTGATTTGAGTTTCAGTAGTTCTGTATTTTAAAAACAAATGTTTCCCTCAAGTCCTGTTTTAAGACTGAAACATAATTTTTTTTTTTTGTATAAAATTTCCCAATCTTGGTCAGATTTTTTTGAAAACAGCCTCAGTTCAAAATATTTGAAGGCAGCAAGTGTAAAGTTACTATTAACATTGGACTATTTTTGTACTTATTGCTTGTATTATATACAAGAATAATCATGATTCCTGTGTGTATAAACATTACATTACTTTTACTCAACATTACTTACTTTCCTGTTGGTATAATTGGGAGTAGAGATGGGATGAATAGGCAGGCATTATTTAAAGGTTTTCTTTATAGTATTTAGGAACAGTGGCAAAGGTGTTTCATGTAGCAGAGAGGCACCACTCAGAAGACAAAGTTGCCAAGCAATGAGTTTGTTTTTAACATTCTTTACCACACCCATAGCATCCAGTGACCTCATGTTCTCTTTTAATTGCAAAGAACGAGAGCCTCTGTTGCTCTTGGGCTATAAAGCTATGCTCAGGCAAATTGATTGCCTGTTGGCCACATCTACCCTGGGATGTTTTTCTTTGGCCTGCAGGGTTATTGGTTACCAACATTTAAACATCTAGAAATCTCACACAAAGACCCTAGGGTTTTTCTTGAGAAAAAAGCAGAACATCTCATAATACTGGACCCACATTCCTGGGCACAACAATCTGCTAGAATGAAGGAGCTGCTCCCGTTATGGATACTCCAATTTGTCACATTTCTTGTCATTTCCCATTGTTTTACACAGGGGTCATTTATTTGCTTTATTTGTTCGGCCTCTAGACAGATATCTGAGTCTGCAAACCCTATCTAGAGCTTTCCTGTCTGCTACCAAAGTTTATTCTGTTCTGCCCCAAGTCCATCATCAGTTTTCAAGCAACAGCTCCGTAATCTGATCAAGTGCGCATACTTTTACATGTTCTTTCTGGAGATAGCATCTTAACAGAAAGGGATGACTCTGCAGATGGAAATTACAAGCCCCACTGGATTACAATCAGGACGGTAAGCGTTCATTCTACTTTTTCTTAGTCTGGCGTAGCCATACCTTACTGTTCTCAGGCAAACCAAAGGAATTGCTTTTCTAGAACAATGGTCACTGCACTGGCCTACATGTGAGGCCTACTCGAACAGCACTTTTATAGACCACCCTAGTTCCAAAGGATCCAAGCTACCATGGGCAATTCTGAGTCTCCGTTTCCTTGGAGGTTTCAGGATATCCGGCCTGACGGCATTTCCCCTCACCTGCTTTCTGGGCCCGTTTTGCGCAGGACAGTCGCGCCTAAGGAGCGCGCGCATCCAGCATGAGCTCATCTCTCAGGGGCGTTTCCAGAAGCCCGGGCCTGGCCGCGCGCGTCAGGCGCAGTGGGCTTCACTCAAGCAGTGGTCCCCGCGGCTGGGCCGGGCGCGGCTGCCCAGAGGCGATGCCTTTCTGGAAGCTTTGTTCCTACTTTAGGTTCTGAGAGCTCGTACCCAGCCTAGGCGACCCCTTATTCACTCTGGCCCTTTCGGGGACGATGCCCCCAAATAGTCGGCACGAGCGATCCCGTGCTGGGCACAGCCTGGGGTGAGCCGAGTGAGCCGCGCCCGCGAAGGCCTCCCGTGGGTGGGGAGAGCCCCCTCGCCCCTCTGCTTGCTTGAGCGATCTGTGCTCTGCCCCGCTGACCGCAGCAGTTTCGGCTGCGCTGTGCAGAGAGCCCGGGCGCCCCATCTGCGGTTTCCGCACTGGCTGGGAGCAGCCGCAGGCAAGCCCGTCAGACCGTCCGCCACGACCCCAGAGAGCCTCTCCCTGCTCCAGGGACCGCCGCCGAAGACCAGAAGCCAATCATGCTACAGCTAGGTCTTGCGATTGCACGGCAGTGAGTGCCGATTGGCCGCTGCTTGGGGGTTTCGGCCTCCCTCCTCCTCCCTTCCGCCCCCACTTCAGCTCCAAAGCTTCAGGCCAATGAGACGGCGCTTTATAGACGCCCTCCCTTTGCTTTTTTTCTTCTCCCCACCTTGGCGAGGGAGGAGAAGTTCTGACTGGCCAAATGTCCTCGGAAGCCCTCTTCCCTTCACCAATCAACGAGAAAGGTACACTCCCAGCGGAGTTTTCCAGCCAATTGCGAGGAGGCCGCGGTGCCCAGCCGTTCGGTTTCACCCGCGACTCCGAGTTTCATGGTCCTTAACTCTTCCTGCTTTTTCCTGAGGGCCGGCAACTCTGATTGGTCACTGTTGCTATTGTCGAATTTCTCCTCCAGCCAGCCAGAGAACAAGGCAAATCCACTTTCTTTCCGTTCGGCTGCCTTCGGCATTTTCCGTTCATTAGGCGTGGCTTCCCAGCGACACTTTCTAATTGGCTTCTCCGACAGATCGGCTTTTTCCGGAAGGAGCCGCAAACGAGCGACGTCGGTGATTGGCTCTGCTTTGGATTTCGGCTTCCCAGCCGAAGTAGGCGGGCGCGGACTCGGTCGGCTATTCCCAGAGGCCTGTTACGCGGGCGGCGGGGCTTTGGGCGGTGTAAGGCTGGGTGGGGGAGGAAGGAGGCGGAGGACGAGTAGGAAGGGGGAGGGGGACCGGGGAAGCGCTAGGCGGCTGCGCAGACGGCGCTCCTCACACAGAGCTGCCCCCGACCCGGGCGAATGCTGGTTTGTGCTGCTGCCGCCGCCGCCGCCGCCGCCGCCGCCCGGGCCGAGTGACAAAGGAAGGAAGGAAGCGAAGAGGACCTGGCCCCGCAGCCGCTGACAGGGCTCCGGGCTCGGGGCAAAGCGCAGACACTTCCTGAGCGAGCACCGATTAGAGGCGAGAGGCGGAGGGCGGCCGCGCCGGTGCCGTGGACGGGGGAGGGGGCCCCGAGGGAAGGAAGCGGTTGCCGGGTTCCCATGTCCCCGGCGTATGGGGAGCAGTCGAGGAGCCGCTGCCTGGGGTCTGAAGGGAGCTGCCTCCGCTACCGCCGCCGCCATGGCCGCTGGATCCAGCCGCCGCCTGCAGCTGCTCCTGGCGCAATGAGGAGAGGAGTCGCCGCCACCGCCCGCCTCTGACTGACTCCAGACTCCGCCGCCCTCCTGCTTGCCGGGCCTCCGCCGCCAGCCCGCTGGATCCCGCCGCTGCCGGAGCCGCAGCGTTTCCCGTCGCATCTCGGAGCCACCCCTTCTCCCATCCCCCTCTCTTCAAGCGTGAGACTCGTGATCCTTCCGCCGCTTCCCTTCTTCATTGACTCGGAAAAAAATCCCCGAGGAAAATATAATATTCAAAGTACTTATTTTCAATCAAGTATTTGCTCCCGTTTCACGTGATATATATTTTTAAAGGATTTCCCCCCACCCCTTATCCTCTCTCAGGAAAGGGAGGTGAAAGAATTGTAATCCTCCCTCTTCAGCCCCAGATTATCTATGTGTTAAATATCCGTTCCGATCTGTCTTGAAGGAGAAATACATCGCTCGTTTTTTTTTTTTCTTTTTTAATAGCTATACAAAGGAGTGAAAAGCCTGGAGAACGAAGTCTTTTTCTTTTTCTTTTTTCTTTTTCTTGTGAGAGAACTTAATGCTGCATTTATCATTAACCTAACATCCTAACATAAAACAAAAGGAAGAAAAGGAGGAAGGAAGGAAAAGGTGATTCGGGAAGAGAGATCATGTCAGGGCGGCCCAGAACCACCTCCTTTGCGGAGAGCTGCAAGCCAGTGCAGCAGCCTTCAGCTTTTGGCAGCATGAAAGTTAGCAGTGAGTATCGATTTTATTTTACACCTCTACTCCACCTCAGCCTTAAAATCAGAAACCTCGAAATACCTGGATCTTAAAATATTAGACCTCCAGATCAGTCAGAATACTGGAAAGGGCAAAACCCTTCTTCAGTCAAAGATGAGGCCGCTCCTTCGTTTGCCTCCCATTCCTCCTCCCCTGGTCTCATTAACCTTGAATTGAGAGAATATGATTTTATTTGGATGATTCAATTTGGAACTTATTTCGTGCCTTAAACTTTTCTTGGTTTTGGTAGTCGGCTTTGTCAGGTGGCTTGACTGCACGCTAAAATAGCCATTGGAAGTTTTTACTTGTCCATGCTTTTGAATAATGAGGAGGACAAGACTTGATCCATAAACCATTATGTACATTTTCAGAGCGTTTGTCTTCCGGAATGAGGGAGGGTGTTTTAGCTCAGATTTCAGGGGTTATCATAGTTTTGTGTACTTAATTAGACATTAAATGTCCCAGCCTCCTAACATTTCTTCTTTGCCTGAGTGATGTACAAACTATTTGTTCTTAATCTGGAGATGAACTTGCTCAGTAACTGGCATTCCTGTTTGGAGGCGAGCATTCAGCCCTCCCTTTTAGTAGGGGCGGGTGGAAGCCGATAAATATCCAGCAGCATTTGCATCGTAAGTGCATTGTTTCCAATTGGATAAGTGGTTTAGTGTGTTATCTCCTAACCTTCCTGTTTTGACATTACCAGTCTGCCACCATATAATTTGTTTAATCAAAAGGTAACTTGGAAGTGGGTCCAAGTTTTGATTGAGGTTTGTATTGTCACAGTGCCAAAACTGAGTTAAATAATAATTGTCACTGACTCATTGTGATTTAAGTTGAATTTTGAGGTGCCATTGCCTACATTACTTGTTAAATGTTCAGGGGTACAGTGGATTCCTTTTTAGAACTATTTAAAATATTGTTGGATTAGCTCTCCTCACATTTAGTTAAAAAGAGTTTGGATTACACCTTTCCATCATAGTTGATGCAGAATAAATAATAGGGATATTTGGGCTATGTTAGGGTTGTTTCTAAACTGTACTCTTGCCCTGGATTTGTGTTGAAAATCTGTGTTCTTCAAGTGTTTGGTATACTAAGTATCAGATGTTCCAATGTATCTATTTGTGGAGATGTTTGTATGGTATTTAATGACAGCTATTTAAACATACTTCCAGAATTTGACAAGCATGTCTATATTGTTTCATTATTCTCTGAGGAAGGGGGGAGATGAGAGGAAAGATAAGTTATTTTGTTGCCTCTGACTAAGATTCAGAAACAAAACCCAATGTGTTTGCTCTTAGCTGACATTGATTATATACTTAGGCAACATAAAATTATTATTTTTAATTGAACTGAAGATTTCAATTCATGTTGGCTTTTGGAACTTGACTAAAACAGTAGTCCAATAGCTGATGGGAGGTTATTTTTGAAAGTTGTTTCCTGGTGACTAGCTAGTAGAGAACGCAGGGTATGTGAGGAGGGAAGCTGATTTTGCATCTTTCAAGGAAGGGTCATGCTTTCTAAGCACTTCATGGAGTTGTTTGAAAAGAATTGTTTAAAATTCTGGTGTAATATTCAGCTGTGATGAAGCAGATCTTATAATACCTGCTTAAGAGCCTCTGAGTGTTTGTATGTTTTACATCTTGGTACTGTGGTTTAAAAATCACTCAAACATCAATTTTAGGTAATTCATTTATTATGTTTAGTTCAGAGATGTTTAATGCTAGATTATGTTAAATGTTGGGACTTTTCATTTTATTTCCAGGATTTTCTTTGAAAATGGCTCCTTAGTTCTTCATATAGATTTAACTCTTAAAGCTGTAGATTAAGATGTTTAAGTTTATACCGGGCAGCAATATTAAAAAATTGGACTCTGACTAATTAAAGAGTTTTGACAATCTTCCCTTTAGGGACATTTAGAAGAAATAGGAATTATTAGCATTTGTTAGGGTACCGGTATTCAAAGAAACTCATGTTCAAAAGAGCCACAAAAGAAATTATAGTACTTGGCCTCAAAAGCGTATTCAATGGTAAAGGAGGGATATGGGGGGAAAATGTGAAAACAATAGAATGATAACTGCAAGATTATGAAATACAAATTGAACTGTTCGGAAGGACAAAGATAAAGGGGTGAGAAAGAATGGTTGGAGAAGGAAGACTTCTGCAGAGGTGTGCTTTAAGTCAGGTGTTAAAGAACTGTTGGAAAAGGGTCAAGTACTCTAGGTGGGAGGAAAGTACAGCCCGGAGATGGTGAGTTTTGTATGAGAGGCAGAAAGCAAGGTGGTAAATCTGATTTAAAGGGCCTAAACAGGAAAATAAGAAAAGATGAAATTTAAGAAATATGGGAAGATTAGCGGATAGACAGGAAAGGGGGACCTGTAGAAGTTTGGTTGTTTCAAGAGATGTCTGGATTTACTATAGATTGTTAAATAGATACTGGAAGATGATTTGGGCAGTAGAGTTGATGGATTTGCATGGAGAGACATTACAACCCTTTTAGAGAAATAGTAGGGAATATTGTGAATCACGATGGCAAAAATTAAAATGTGAAAATGGGATGAAAGGAACAGATTCAGAGACAGTATGAATGAAGAAACCAGCAGGACTTTGGATTGGACTGAGGGGAGTACTTGTGAAAGAGTCAGGAGTTAAAAATAAATTCTGAGGTTATTGGTCTGGAAGACTTGACTGCTGAGTTGTATTGTTAATTGTAATGGGAAAATTGAGAAAGTGTTGAGAGAGGCTAGATGAATTCACTTTTAAAATTTCATATATAGTAATGTCCCTTGAAATTCAGGCAGCAGCTTTTTACTGGCAATGATATTTAAATTCCAATCTATTAATTATACACTTTCTAGTTTACCCCTTAAAATGTCAATTTATCTTTGGGAACAGTAAACTAAAGAGTTGTATTTAAATGCTTTTGATTAAAGTTCTAAAAAAAAAACAATTTTTAGTATAGATTCAGAAGCCTCATACTTGAAACCTAGTTATAATTCCATGGTAATTTATTTAAGGACAGTGAAAATACTTTGATGATTAGACTGTGACTTAAACATTTTAGATATTTTATATAGGCTTTAATGTAATCCTTGGTACATACCTAAAACTTTTTTTTCATAAATAATGACTTATGTAAACTTTGCATTTAAAATAATGATACTACTACTACTAAGAGCCTTCACTTTGTGAAGACTCCAGCAGAAATTAAGTTTATTTTATAACAAGTATTTTTTACCTTTTGATGAAATCAACATTTCTTCTTGGTTCACTCCAGGTTTATGTGTTATTAAATAGCATGCATCTATCTATACAATTTCTTCTTTAGGATCACATGACATTTTACCCAAAATGGAAAAAGTAAGGACTGACGATGCAATTTTAGTTAAACTATTAGTAATACTCCCCCTTACCCCCACTGGGAACTGAACCCAGGGGTATTTTACTACCGAACTACATTCCCAGTCCTTTTTATTTTGAGACAGGCTTTCCCTTAGTTGCTGAGTGTCTTACTAGATTGCTGAGACTGGCCTCAACTTGTGGTCCTCCTGCTTCAACCTCCCAAGTCTCTGGGATTGTAGGCTTGAGCTACAGTGTCCAGTTCGAAGTTTTTTGAAAATTTATTTTATTTTGTGGTACTGGGGATTAAACCCAGGGGTGCTCTACCACTGAGCCATATCCCTAGCTCTTTTTTATTTTGAGACATGGCCTCCCTAAGTTGCCCATGCTGGCCTTCAACTTGTCATCCTCCTGTCTCAGCCTTCTCAGTAGCTGGGATTATAGGCATGCAGCAGAGTCCAGCAATAAATACTTTTAGTATTCTGTTGGAGAAAATTAGCTCATTACCTAGGTTTGAGGCTTAAACTTTAGATTTGGAAAGAGGAAAATAGGTCAATGAATATTACTTGTTTCCTTATAAATAACTTTTTCTAATAAAAATTTTTATTGGCAAAGAGAATAATTAATGGGTAGTTACATATTATTCTGCAGTATTAAATTATATGATGATTAAAAACCAAAGAGTGAGTAGCAACATAGTGTCTCTCTATTCCTAGATTAAACTTGTGATATCTAAAAATTTGGTTATTAGAAATTAGTCAATTTCTTGGTTTTCCCATGTTAATGTAGAAAAGATTGTTCATATGTCAGACTGAAAGCCGGAACCTTATTTTCATTCCTTTCCCAGCTAGACCTACCTAGAGTTTTAAAAACATGAGGTATTCATATAAGAATTGCATGCTCTTATGTTGCATGCACCCATAGAATGCTTGCTAATTGTGAGATAATAGTAAGACACAGGCACTAGGAAGAAACTTCAAAGTAACCCAGAGATTGACAATCCAATTTATGGCTGATTAGAAACTGCATTTAGAAAATGAGGCGACATCTTCTCATTCTACTGGCAAGTCAGACTGTACTTGGCACCCTGCTCTCTCTGTCCCCCATATTGGACTTGAGTTGTAGGTGTAAGTTGCTGTTTTGGATAAACAGAAGACTGGGAAAGCCAGAGTTTTTGTAAGTACTAGCAGTGGATTTTGAGACTGGGTAAGCTGTATTTTTGTGTGAACTTTATGCAGAGAAAGCTGAGAAATTTGCAGGTACTGACCCTACCCACAATGTCTGTCTATCAATTACTTATTTATTTCTTGGCACTGGTGAGTGAACCCAGGGGTGCTTAATCACTAAGCTAGATCCCCAGACCTTTATTTTTTATTTTGAGACGGGGTCTCCCTCAGTTGTTCAGAGCCTCACTAAATTGCTGAAGCTGGCCTTGAATTTGAAATCCTCCTGTCTCAGCCTCCTGAGCTGCTGGGATTACTCCACTGCACCTGGCAGTAAGTCTTTTAAATAAGACTTCAGGGGGTTATGAGAGAGGAATGGGGATGGACAGGATGTGAGACTGTGGTACCTCTTGTAGTGTTCCACCCTATAATGAAGAATATAGGGACAGAGCACATTAGTGTGATATGAGTGTGTGTTGGTACTAATAGGACTATTCTGATTCCCTGGATGATGTTCTATCATTACTACAGGGTATAATTTTGTTTGTGAAATTTAGTATCATTTTCTAGCTGATTTTCTTGGATTGGTTGTGTTGGTAGTGGTAGAAAGGGAATTTTGCATAATTTCAAGAATTTTCATGGTTCCTAGGAGTTAAAGTAGAGGTTGCAGTCTTACTTCCCATCTTTGGTTGTATCACTTTTATTCAGTTATAAACAAACTGCCTTTGAAATTTGTTGAATGTGATGTAGAACTGTATGTTTATATAAAAATTGTGAGGAAAACAGCAAGGAAAAAAATTACAGTGTAATTAAAGAATAATTGTTTTCTGAAAAGTTTCCTACCATTAAATTTATAAGTAAAGGAAGATTTCTTCCATTCTAGTATTAAAAGTTTTTATTCTAGCTTTTAAAAGAACAATATTCAGCACATGCCGGACTTTTAGTAATTTATTCCAGTATCTACTTGGGTCTGTAATGTACTTGGTCTGGTACAGGATGCAAAGACAATCTTGTAGATTTGGGCTCCGAGTTTATACTTTCCTTTTTCACCTTATATTTTGAAGATAGACAAATTTTAATTTTGGAAGTGGTTGAATATTATGTTTTTGTGTTCAGTAGTTCTCTTAGGATTTTGATGATTTTTTTTTTTAAATGAATTTTGCCAAACCAGCTTTTCCTTTTGTTTTCAGGGAACCATGGTCAATAGTGGTACAAAACTACTCTTATTATTTTCCTATGTTAACATGGTTTGGAGTTGTTAATTTCTTGATTGTCCTTTCAAATTAATGTGGAAATATAAAAAGTAAACATTGTTGAGGAAGGAGGAATTTTTCTAAAATCTTATATTTTATATGATTGTATAATTTAAATAAATTTTTGGCCTCAGATTGAATAGGCATGTTCTAAAACCAGAATCATAGTAGGTAGGCAGGAACAAATATTAAAACATAGATATAGAGCAGTAACATTAATATCCTTTTTTTTCTCATTACCACTGTGTCATGGCACAATCCTTGGCATAGGAGGTTAAAAATAATTAAGTTGTTTTAATAGAAAGTAGCCAAAAACAATAATAGGATTAATGTAATATACCTGTTGAGTGTTCACTAAGTACTGAGTACTCTGCTAAACTCTTTATATGCAAAACCTCATTTTAATCATTATGGCAACTCTATACAGTAGATAATATTATCCCCACTTTATAGACGAGGTTAATAAAATTAAGAGAGATGAAGCAACATGTCAGAGATCACTTGGCCAGAAAGTTGCTCACCCAGGATTTAAGCTCAGGCATTCTGATTCCTAAGCCCTTGCTCTTGTTACAGATTTGTATATGTGATAGAGAATGGATTGCTGTTATCTTAATACTTGGATTCCAGAGAAGTTAAAGTACTTTTTGTTTTTCTGATAGTCTTTCAATGATAATTTAGAAATGACTGTAAGACTTTCATCATTATTACTGCTTTCAAATATTTCCAGGCATACCTGCTGGTAAATATAGTATTTATCCATTTATAGGTATATTGGAAAAATCAATTCTTTAAAAATATCAGGGAAAACTTATGACAAACATTAAAAATGAAAGTATCAGGGCTTTTACAAGCACAGAAGAAAAATAATATGTGATTTTTTTGTTTAATGTCTAGTCAGAACACTGGTTTTTATTGATCAGAACTGAGAGATCATAAATAAATTCTGATATATTTATATCCTCAGGTAACTTTAGAGTGTGTTTCTCCAAGTTAGTAGTTATGAAGGATTACTTTTTCTCTTTGTCTCTCTTCCTATGGTTTATGATAATTGCCTTTTTACCTTTCCTCTTTAAAATTTGATGCCAAACTTAAAAGAAAATTTTTTGATTGTATATTCAACCAATTACTCAAGTGTATATTGGGCATTTGCTAGTGTCAGAAATTTGAAGTTTCTTCCCCTATCCCCTGCCACAAGGATATCAGTTATACATCAATATGAAATTAGGTTATTTGGAGCCTCATCTTTTTGGAATTGGTTGATAGTTAACAATCAGAGAGTAAACTAAAAAGTCTCCTGAGCAGCTTGTATCTACCAACAAATAGAATGTACGCTTGCTCATGGATTGGTCTTCAAGACTTTTTTTTAAAAAGTTCTTTATCATATCATTGTTAAACACAGTTCTAATTCATTTAGTTGCCCGATTTCTTAAAACCACACATTGGAAGGGAATGGATGGATACTGACGTTAAGCATTACACCTACTAACAGGAGAGTCAAGAAAATGTGCATATTGGGATTACTTAGTGTAGGCTCAAAGAGCTCCAGGAGAAATCACTCTGATAATTGTTCAAAATGTTCACCTAGAGAAAGTTAAATTATACTAATTGAACTCTCTTTTAAAGGGGCAGGAGGCAGGAAAGTCTCTTCTGGAGAGCTGGGTTTCTGCAATAACTTCTCACATCAAACATCCTCTAATTTGTTGGTCACTGAAGTGATGAGGAAGAGAACTGGGTCATCTCTGTCTGATTGACCAACCCCTAGTTGGATTTCAGTGATATGGACAAAGGTACTAAAGTCTTTAGTATGCTAGCCAAGGGTATGTTTCCAACTCTTCCTTCCGTTGTCCATCTACATTTAATACTCAACAACAGAATATCTGTATTAAAGCTTATTTTCTTATTTTTTTTCCTCTTTAGTGTATGTATGGAATTACAGTTTTGATTTTTACCTGTCTTGTTTCCTTCTGTTTGTTGAATGCTTAGGCACTGCATGGAGTCATTTAAGCTTTCTTATAAATTATGAATAGCTTTTTAGATAGTACATTTGTCAGATACATTTCTGGCTTGTGTAATGAGATTTGAAAAGGTGGGTATGTTAATTTTTTCGCTGAAGAAAAAGAATGATCACGGTGAAGTACTTTTCTATTGCAGGTCTGAGAAATTCTTAGGGGCTTACTTAGCTAATATAATTAAAAAGATTGGGAATTTTAGATTTCTTAACAAGGAAGGCCAACCTATCTTTAAGTGTGACATCCTCTACTTTTCCTTATTCTATGAACTCAGTTAATTCTTTTTAATTAGTTAAATCACTTTCTTGGGCTGGGGATATAGCTCAGTTAGTAAATTACTTGCCTCAAATGCACAAGGCCCTGGGTTTAATCCCCAGCACCACAAAAACAAGACAAAACTAAACAAAACAAAAAAACACTTTATGACACATATCAAATAAATTGCTAATGCTAGACTTCTGAGTTTGTGGAGGCAGGCACCTGAAAAATTGGAGAGCTGCAGTTAGGCCTGGCATCAGTTGACAGAATTATAGTAGGTACATTTGCTGGCCTCTTGGTATTTCAGAGCTTTCTTTCACCTTCTATACATTATTTAAATTTTGAGTTAGTAGAGTTTCAACAATGTTATATAAATATATATACACACACACACACACATACACACACACACACACACATATATAGGCAAGGTGTGTCATGTCTACATTACATGATAATAACCATAATAATATTAATTGGGTACTGTGCCCTAGACAATTTCACACTTACGTATTTTGCTTTAAAATAATTTTAAAAATGGTTCTGTTCAGTGAAATTCCCTTTCCTAGAGATGGCTAACATTACAATTTCTTAAATATCCTTCCATAAGTATTCAGTTTCTTTTTTTTTTTTTTTTGGTACTGAGGATTGAACTTGGGCACTCTGCCACTGAACCACATCCCCAGCCCTATTTTGTATTTTATTTAGGGACAGGGTCTCACTGAGTTGCTTAGCACCTTACTTTGGCTGAAGCTGGTTTTGAACTCCCAATCCTCCTGCTTCAGCCTCCTGAGCTGCTGGGATTATAGGTGTGTGCCACTGTGTCCAGTGGTATTCTATATCTTTTCAGATAAATGATTTCTACAGTGGCTTTCTTTTTGTGCATATATGTACCTAAATTGACCAGAGTGTTAGAATAAAAACAAGTTATATCAGTTACTCTAGAAAATTGCTATTTGTCATCCTAGATTAATACACTTTTATTTCTCTGAATGTGAGTTAGATGGGAATAAGTGCAAAGATGAGAGAGCTCCTCTCTTGGCTGTTAGAGGTAAGATGCTAATAATTTTAAGCAGTGAATGCTTAGTATCATATTTAAAATATTTCCTACTGGGGCTGGGGTTGTAACTCAGTGGTAGTGCACTTGCCTAACATGTGTGAGGCACTGGGTTCGATACTCAGCAGCACATAATAAGTAAATAAAATAAAGGTATTGTGTTCATCTACAACTAAAAATACTTTAAAGTATTTCCTACTGTAAGTTTGTTTAAGAAATTATCTATAGTACCAAGTATGTATTGTCTGTGTTTTTTTTCCCCCAGAAATAGATATTTATTTCATGGTAGAGCAAAAGGCAAAGGATTTATTTTTTCCTTTGACTTTCCATTTTTCTAATATCTTAGATGAGAAAACCTGTTCTCTTGAGAGATCAGAGGCGCAGAGTGCATCAGTGTCAACGAAGCCTGTGCCTTTTACCTCTTTAAGAGCGCGTGGTTTCATTCTGCTCCTAAATCAAGCATTCCTTAGTCTTCTAAGATAATAATAATAATAATAATAATAATAATAATAATAATAATAATAATTTTTATGGTGCTGGTAATGAAACCAGGACCTTGCACATGCTAGGAAAGTGTTCTATTACTTAACTACATCCCTAGCACTCCCTTCTTAAAAAAAATTATTATGATTAGTTTTGGTACCAGGGATTGAACCCAGAGCCACTTAACTACTATACATCCTGAGCTCTTTTTAAAATATTTTAGTTTGAGACAGGGTCTTGCTGAGCTGCTTAGTTAGGACCTCAGCCTCTCTTGGCATTATAGGTTTGTGCCAGTGTGCCCAGCTAAAAAACCTTTATTATTTTTATAAAGTAATATATTTATGTGATTAAAAGTAATCAAATAGTACAGAAAGGCTTATAATGAAAACTAATCATCGATCCCCAGTCATACTTCTTAAATGCAACCTTAACTATGAATAGTTTTTTCCTTTAGTGTTTTTTTCCACTTTTAATTAGCATGCTGTAGATCTGTTTCTTAAAATTAATGTTGATATTATTTTTTGTCTTCTAGTTATGGCAGATATATCATTTATTGCCATGTCCATCTCCCCTTTGCTATTATGCTAATATAATTAGCCACTATTTTAAACTATAAATTGTTATTACTTAGACACTGAACAGTAAGTAGTCTTAGCAGAAACCAGTGATCACTTTTCCTTTTCAAAATAGCTTTATTGAGAGAATTTCCACACTGTAAAATTCCCTTTTAAGAGACACATTTTAAGCTGGATGGAGTGGTTGCACACCTTTGATTGCAGAGGCTCAGGAGGCTGAGGCAGGAGGATCGAGAGTTCAAAGCCAGACTCAGAAACTTAGGTTATTTTTATTGCTGAATAATATTTGATTTTTTGGAAATACCACAATTTATTTATCCATTCATCAGTTGATAGGCATTAGAGTTTTTTTTTCTGCTTTTTGGCTAGAATGAATAATTGCTGCCTTGAACATTTGTGAACAAGTTTTGGCATAGACATATATTTTCAGATTTCTTGAGTGTGTACCTTAGAGTGGAATTGCTGCGTCATATGGTAATTCTATTTTTAACATGTTAAGGAACAATGAAGTCCTTTCGAAAGCCATGATCACTTTTCCTTTGTTTTCAGAGTTTTTAGACTTTGCTCTTGCCATTTTCTTTTTCTTGTACTGTTTGCAGTGATATGCTGTCAATTTTTTTTTCCCCCACAAATGTATCTGGATTGCTACCAATCCGTCCCCTTTTCTCTGTACAATCTTTTTCTTAGAGTCCTTCTTTTACTGCTGGTATCCAGAACCCGTTCAACAGCTGTCGTCCTCTGACTTCTTTCATTCCTCTTCAGATTGACTTTCCTGTTTTGCAGATACTATATCTTTGAGGCTGGCTTTGAACTCATGATCCTTCTTCCTCAGCCTCTGGAGTCACTGGGATTACAGGTGCATGCCACCATGCCTGGCTCTTGTCATTTGTTCTTTTCCTTGATCTTTCAAACATCTAGTCAGCTTTCAGAGTCTCAAAACTACCCAATCGTATAGTCATCCATGCCCTACCATGAGGTATGAAATTCACTTGGACATAACTACTATAGCACTCTCTATGACCCTTCTTATAGTTTGCCTCATATTCTCGTTAACTTGGCTCTCTCTGGGAGATCATAAATTCTGACATGGAATAAAAATATTTTATTCACCTTTATATTTCTACAGCATGGAGCATAATGCTTTCTATATTGGGTTGCTTAATACATATATGAGTTGAAGGTGATTTGTTTTGGTGCTATGGGATAGTAGTGGTATGGTGAGGAATTACCTAGTAACCAAACTATCACTGATGTTTCTAGGAACATTTAAGTTTTGATAAGAGAAATTAGTTTATGAAGTTAAATGTGGATTTTGTTTAAATTTAAAGAAATAGTAGTAGGGAAGGGAAGGAGACACAGATATATAGACCCTTTTACTATGTGCTGAGCACTGAGTGACTCTGAACTCTGGATGGATGAATGAATGAAAGAACTCAAGTGCACTGGTTGGTAAGCATAGCACCTTTGAAACATTGCAAAAATATCCATCTACTACAAAAGCTCAAGCCTTCCAAAGTTTTATTTGGAGTGGGTGAGGCTAGAAGAGAGATTTAGAGATTTAGAAACCTGACAGATTACTTTTCACCAAATATTTTATTTTGTGTAAGAATAGAGATAAAATAGTAAGCAGACAGTATTTAAATGTGAATAATCCCTTTTTTCATGGATATAATTAGATGTGTGATTGTAGTATGGAGAAGTTATGAAAACTCTTTATAGGACCTCTTTGTGGGTCATTAAGGTAATATTTCTTTGATATACTAGTGCATATTAATAATCCATTCTAATATACACAATGGAATATTATTCAGCCATAAAGAAGAATAAAATTATGGCATTTGTAGGTAAATGGATGATGTTGGAGACTGTTATGCTAAGTGAGATCAGCCAATCCCAAAAATCCAAAGGCTGAATGGTCTCTTCTGATAAATAAATGATGATGCATAAAAGGGGGGGGGGGCGGGGGGGGGGGGCAAGAATGGAGGAAGGATAGATAGCATAGAGGGAGGGGGGGGGTGGGGTCCGGGTGGGGGGTAAGAATAATAACAGAATGTGTGACAGACATCATTGCCCTGTGTACATGTATGAATGCACAGATGGTGTGACTCTACTTTGTGTACAACCAGAGAAACAATAGCTGAACTCCATTTGTGTTCAATGAATCAATAAGTAAATTAAAAAAAAATCAATTCTAGAGCTTTCTCAGAGAGGGTGAGATATTAATAAACAGTATTGGTTATGTTCCGGAATAATGTAATTTTTAAAATAGCTGTAAAATATGGCTGTCTATATTTGGTTTTGAGAAATGAATTGGTTTCTACTGATTAGCATGGTATCCTGCTTCTTTGACGAATTTTGAACATCTGAGATGTTTGGCTGGCCAAAGATTTAATTCTTAAACAAGGAAGAGATTTGTTTTCTGTGTAAGTAGGATGTACTTGCTATGTCCTTCTTGAACCAAGAGGAGTTACTAAAGAACTAGATGTAGTTCTGTTTAAATTCAGTTGAACATTAGGAATAACTTTTGAGACCTTAAGAAATCAACAATCTATCTATCCATCTAAATATATTTCCTGTCAGTTTCTAGAAAATTAAAGACTGACTGTACACTTTGAGAACATAGAGAAAATATTCTAGTTTTACATTTCTCTTCTACATTGGAGAATGAGAGCGAAGTAAGAAACAAAGGGAAGGTATGATTGTCATGACGTGTAAAGTGGGAGCAAGTGGGCCAGTTTCTGGGGTCCTTAGAAAAGAAAGATCCCAAGAGGCAGGAGACTGACTGACTTCATTGCCTTGAATATGTTATCAATATAAATTGTATGTCTATTTTGTTCCCTTTGAGTTTTAATTTAGTAGTAGATATTATTTAAAATGTAGTTTACCTTATGTCCAATTTTTAAAAATACAACATATCCTTTTTTTGTTCATGATTTATCACATCTAGCCAAGAAAGCCTGTGCATTTTCTAAAGTATATGGAAGAGATGAAAAATACTATTGTGGACCATAAAATGAGGGAGGGAAAGAAACTAGAAAAATGTTTGTATTTATGTTGGGTATTGAGTTTTCTTAGATGCTATTATTGATGGTGGCCAGATGTCAACACTAAAGTCCATCAGATTTCACTACTCTTTGAGTGTTTACTGTATGCCAAGCATTGTCATTTCATTTAACTTTCATAATGATTTATTTGAGATAATATTATTTCATTTAATGGATGAAGAAACTGAGATAAACACATTTTAGTTGATTTATTCAGACTTTTCTAGCTAGTAGGGAGTAAGTCCAGATATCAAATCCAGACTCTCCAGACATCTTTTTAGTACTTATTGTATCATTGCACTATTCTAGGCGGTATAATTCTTATTTAATCTTTACCACAATCTTATAAGGCAAATGTAATTTATAAGTGAGGAAACTGAGGCTTAATTGAGCCCTCACACAGAGCAAGATTTAAGCCATATGTTGAACCTGTCACCTTAACTGCTACACTGTATGACCTTTGTAATTTGGAAAGGAAGTAGGAAAATTATGTGAAATTTGATGAATTAAGGTTTTTTAGGGTAAGGTTTAGGAGCTTATATTTTTTGTCATGTTACTAAGTAGACTGTAGTTGTTATATACACATAAAGTTTATATTGTTTTACAATAAAAATTGTTTTCTTTTACAATAAAAGTTTTAACAGCAGATAACTTTCTTTTAAAATTGATCAGGTTATTAAACAGTGGCTAGGAGATGGATGAAGCTTTTTAAAACAAGAATTAAATTTGGTTTTAACTAAGAAAAAAAAAAAAGTACAGTTTAAATCCATATTGCAGAGTGAGTTTTGAGCTGGATTTCTTATCCTTAATTGAGGAACCAGGGCCTTAAAGGCTAGATAACTTTTGCCAAAGTTTCATACCACAGGTGGCAGATCTTAGATTCCAATCCAGGTAATTTAGGCTAGAGAGCTTACCTACTTCAGTCTCCTAAGGGTACATGAATGATTGTGCAAGGATGGAGCCTAATTAACACATCAGGTCTTGATTTAAGGAAAAAACAGAAGTGTTAGACTTCACCTGCCTCCATTCTTATTATTTCCTGTGGTCACTGGTCTTAATACTTTTTGTTGTTGCTTGTATTACTCTTGCACGCAAAGATCTCCATTTCATTGTTATTTAAAAAATGATGCATGATAAAATTAAACCAAAAATCTAAAAGTTTGAAACTTAAGCATAGAGACCAGATTATAATGTAGCAGTTTATAGTCAAATGTGGTTTGGAGAACATTTTATGTACCTTCTGCAATTTACTTGGACATTCTACAAATTGTTTATATCCTTAGTTTTGTCCTATTTGGACTTTAGCACAAAATATTACTTTTATCATGCTTTCTCATTCAGAAACATCCATTTTCATACCTATAACTTTTTATATCTCCCTTCTAGTTGTTGACTTTTGAGTTTACATTCTGAAATTAGACAAATTTGTAAAATTTCTGAAATTTTTTATATTCCTTGTATATAGAATTGCATCTATTAAAAGTTTATGCTTAAAACCTTGCTTTTAGTTTAGGTGGAGAAGCAAAGCAACCCTAAAACTGCTTTTCGTTTACCAACTTATCAAAACATATTTAATAAACCCAAATATATGTTGCTTTATAGAATTTAAGAAGTCAGGAACACTTAAATTTAAACTTAGTAGTTGATGTTTTAATATTTTCACTTTGCAAATTAATTGGACATCTCTAACATATTCATAAATGTTTATTTCATGTTAAATCTGATTTACCCATTTTTAACTTAGGTTACCCATTAAAATCAAGGTATCAGACAAGTCTAGTTAACACTTTAAATCAGTATTCCTGCCAGAGAAAAATCCTTAAAAGCAACAGGCATTACACTTTAAACATTTTACAGAAACTAATCTTTGATTGATTGGCTGGCTACATAAATGAATGTGTAGGTTAGTAATTTCAAAGATATCTTCACTCTTAACCACTGTAAATTGAAATTAAACTAGAGCCTGTCACAGATTGTTACAGTATGACCCAGGCATGGAAAGGGCCTGTGCAGTTGAGAACATTGGGAATAGAGTCTGTCAGCCATGGTGGATGCCGAAATCAAAGTTTCAAGTGACCTCTTACCCTCCATGGGGAAGATTTATTCCCACCATTATTACCATTTATTTTTCCTGCTTAGGACTCTTCAAAGGAGAAAATTTCTTTCCTTTTCTAGTATATTTGAGAGTTAACCCTTGAATAATTGACCAAACAGGAGAAAGGAAAACAGAGCTAGAAACTCTAGTTAGACAAGACTAATCAGAACAAAATATTAAAGAATGTGGAAGTCCACGAGTCCTCAGGAAGAAGTTCTTAAGCAAAAGAAGACTTGTATGTATGGAATCTTCCTATTTATCTTCCTTTTCCCTAGGCTTAAAATTTTTATTCCCTGTTCTTGGTGGGTTCCTGTAACTGAGTTTCTTACCTTGTGTTTTCAACCCTCCCATCCCTGCTCAATACTCTTATTGGGGATTTGTTGCGTACCCAGGTCTCCATGTGCTCAGTCCTACTTACTCAGGATTTCTTGCATACCCACCATCCCGTTTTCCTTTAACCCCGAATAGCCCGACCAACCAAAAAAGTACTTCTCTCTTAAGCTTGAGAATATATTTTCCTACCTTGGTCTGTGCACATAATTACTTAGTTGTTGCAGTACTTGCATGGGCCTTTTCCCTGTATTGCAAATCCACTTACCATCTACTTCAGATTTTGGGTCCTTTGTTAGCTAGCCTCAGGGATGGCAGTCCTTGAGGGCCGCACGCCCCCCCCCCCCCCAAGGTTACCATGTTGAACTCTAGAATTGTTAGAAAAAACGAGGTGCCGCAAAAAATCACACATGTGCTTGGAAGTGGGTGAGCAAGGCATTTTACTTCTGACAGAAGGGCGTGTTAAGGGAACTTGGCTAGCAAGCACTTCTAGGCCCTCAGTCCGCAAGTAAATAACTAACATAGTGCTGACCTTTTCCCTGATTGGAGGACTCAAGGGTGTGATGTACATTGGTTAATTTTTAAATTGGGGGCAGCAAAAGGGAAGGGCTGTATTTAAAATGGCTACATTTGGATCCAATTTAGGCTGAATACTCTTATCTTAAAAATGGACCACAAGATTTTCTCTTTCTTACTGTAAGTGCCCTAAAATTAAAAAAAAAAAAAAATTTTTTTTTTTAGGTGTAGATGGATATAATACCTTTACTTTATTTCCACTGCCGACTCATACATGTGAGAGGAGTGCTCTACCACTGAGCCACAACCCCCGTCCTTTTTGTTTGATTTTGATGTATATATTTTAAGTAGATCAGATGTTTGTGTAGTCAGACTTTTTAAACTGTATATTTGTATATATTTTAAACTGTTTTTAGACTAGTGTGTTTGCAGTGGCAGTTTGTGTTACATTGACTGTTAGGTATTAAATATTTAATTAAAATGTTTAAATATGAGGAATACACTGGAATACATAGGTTGTGAGAATCTTTTTCTCCATTTGGGATGTTTATAGTCTTATTCAGGAGATTGAAGTTATCTGAGATGCCCTCCAAAAATTTGGGTAACTTTTTAGGACTAAGGCTATTAATTGTGAATTGAGGTGCATGGGATATTGTATGCTTTTTTTTCTTTATTTGCTGTTCCTTTTCAATTTTGAGGAAGTAGGGGAGAGTTTTATCCCCTCTCTTGAGAATTTTATTCACTCTAATTTTTTATTTCTTGCTTTAGCCAAGATACTTAGGAGCTCTAAGAAACTCAGTTTTCTCAGCTTGAGGCAGAGATTTTCATGGGAAACTTTTCATAAAGTGAAATACTCTTGTTACTCAGGGCATTTTTAGAGGAGCAGCAGGCAGCACCTCACTGTGTTGTCATTAACTAGGATGAAGGAGAGAAGAATGAATCACATTCCTTTTTTTCTTGTTTACTGTCTTCTCTCTTTTCCATCTCTCTTGACCCTTCAACTTGACTTTCTGTGGGTGCTGAATTTGGCTTCCTGTAGAATGGAGTAATTTTCATTCAACTTTGTGAGACACTTGGTACATCCAAACAGATGGTGAATATTTTTTCCATTTAGGATTTTTATTTTTAAATTATAAAGAAACTTTCAAAGACATAAAACTAGATAGAATAGTATAGTGTGAACCATCATGTATTTATCACCAATTTCTATAATTCGATATACATAATCAACCTTTTTTTCATATATTCTCACCTGTACCCCCAAGTAAAAGTAAATTTCAGATGTCATAATTTTTCCCAGTATATATATTTAAAAAGTAAGAATGCTTAAAACAAATGAACATATTTAATTATATTACCCTGATTTTCCATCTTGTAAGAATTCAAAAGAAAACCTTGACATTGTCAGATTCAGTGTTCACATTTTCTTGATCATACCTTTTTTCCTTTTAAAAAAAAATGGTTTATCTGAATTAGGATCCAAAACAAGGTCCATATGGTGCATTCTGTTGCTATTTTAAAATCTCCTTTGAATTGGTTAGACTTTTCTTTCCCTCTCTTTTCCTTGCCATTTATTTACTGAAGAGATCTGACTATATGTTCTTTGGAATTTCCCACATTTTGGGTTTTGCTGATTTTGTCTCTGTGGTCACTTCACATATTTCTCTTATTTTTACAAACTGATGGTTAGATTTTTTTAAAAATTCAGATTACTTTGTTAGGTGGTGCTGAGTGTTTCCTGCTGCAATTATCAGGTGGTACTAATGTTGAGTTGCCCGTTTTTGTGATGTTAGGATTTGATTGCTGGGTTTGTACTTGCTAGCCCATCCACTATCCATTATAAAATTCCCTTTCATCTTATGGTTTTAGTCATCATCGATGATCATTGTCTAGATCAAGGTTTTGGCAAACTACAACCCATTGGACAAATCTGGTCCATTCCTCCTCCTCCTTATTATTTTAAAATATTTTTTAGATGTGTAGATGGACACAATATCTTTATTTATTTATATTTATGTGGTGCCGAGAATTGAACCCAGTGTCTTGCCATGTGAAGCAAACACTCTATCACTGAGCTACAGCTCAGCCCATGGTCCATTCCTTATTTTTTAAATAAATTTTGCTAGAATGTAGCTGTACTTGTTCCTGTACATGGAGTCTATAGCTGCTTTTGGGATACAGTGTCAGAGTTGAGTAATTAAGACAAATGCTATGACCTGTAAAGCCTGCTATTTACTCTCTGACTCTTTATAGAAAACGTGTGTTGACACCAATCCAGATCCTTATTTCCTTAGAGATTGCCAATGTAATATTCTGTCATTCCTTTTGTATTTAGTAACTGGAGTTCTTCTGTAAAGAACTTTATCTTACCAACTATAAGATTATCCTGAGAAAAAGCAAAATGAATGCTTTGATAGCATTTGATAGTGTGGCCAGTGAGTTTTAAAGTTTCTGTATGAACTCGTGGTTTTGAATACATTATATGTTTTAATCTGTCATAGATATTTGTTTTCAAATTCTCAAATTGTCCCATTTTTGCTAGTGGGAGACCTATCATATTGGCTCTTGTGCCCTTTCATAGAACCTTAGTAGTCTTTGATAGCCCTGTTTTTTAGTATGGTAGAATTTAGTGTGATAAGGTGTTCCAGTCCCATCTTGGTCATCATCTGCCTTGGATCTGGAACCATTCATTTCTCTAAGGAGTTTGATTCCTTAAGAGGAGTTAAAATAGGAAATCCTATTTAGAAACCACAAATCCGGGTATTTGAGTATTTGTTGCTAAAATTATCTTTTTTTTTTTTTTTTGGTGGGTGGTATTAGTGTTCTAACAGAGGGCCTCACATGTAGTAGGCAGATGCTCTATCTCTGAGCCTCTTGCCAGGCTCTTTTTAAATTTTACTTTGAGACAGGATTTCTCTAAGTTGCTGTGGCTGGCCTCAAACTTGTGATGCTCTTGCCTCACCCTCCTGAGTACCTGTGGCCTGTGCCACCATGTCAATCTGAAAGTAACAAATCTTTTCTTGTAGTGGAGACTAGGGATGTGGGTGGTGGGACACACATTAGCAAGTGATTTGACTTCATTGTAGATCATTATTTCATTAAGGGGAGAAGGAGAGAAAAACTTTTGTGTGTGTGTGTGTGTGTGTGTGTGGTAAAATAAACAAAGGTGACCATCTGAACCATTTTCAAGTGCAGTTCAGTGGTACTAAGTATGCTCATGTTGTACAGCCATCCATGCTATCTAGTTCAAGAACTTTTTCATGCCCCAAAAGGAAACAACTTGTTTGTTTATTTGTTTATTTATGTATGCGTGTAATGCTGGGGATTGAACCCAGGGCCTTGTGCATGTGAGGCAAGCTCTCTACCAATTGAGCTAAATCCCCAGCCCAGGAAACAACATATTTATTAGGCAGTCACTTTCCATTTGCCCCTGGCACTAATCTACTTATGTATTTGCTTGCTGTGGATATTTTGCATAAATGCAATTATATATTATGTGGTCCTTCTGCATTAGCTTCTTTTACTAAGTAAAGTGTTTTCAAGGTTGATCCCCGTTGTAGCAATTAACAGTGCTTCGTTCCTTTATGTGACTGGATAATATTCCATTGTATGAATATATTTATATACCAACTTTTGTTTATTTAGTCAATGAATACTTGGACTATTTCCTGCTTTTGGCTATTCTGAATAGTGCTACTTTGAACATTTGTGTATAATTTTTTGTTTGAACACCAATCATTTGGGTGTCTACCTAGTAATAAAATTGATGGGTCACATGGTATTTCACTGTTCAGTTTAGTGAGAAAGTGCCAGTGTGTTTTCATAGCAGCTGTCCCATTTTACATGACCACCAGCAATATACTAGGATTCTAGTTTTTCTACATTCTCTCCAACGTGTATTTGCCCTTTTTTTGACTATGGCTGTTCTAATTGGTGTAAGATAATTTGAACTTCCCTGATGACTAATTATGTAGAGCTTCCTTTCTTGTGCTTGTTGGTTGTGTATCTTCTTTGGAGAAATGTCTATGCATATTCTTTTTCTTTTGTAATTGTGTTGCCTTTTCATTATTGAGTTGTAAGGATTCTTAATATATTCTAAATACTACACCCTTATTAGATGTATAATTTGAAACTCTCCCATTCTATGGTTTCTCTCTTCTATCTCTTCATATTCCCTTTGATACATAAAAGTTAAATTTTGATGAAGTTGAACGTGCCTAGTTTATCCTTTTTTGTGTTTTTGGCATCATATTTTAAAAAAAGCCTTGCTAAATCCATTATGAAGATTTACCTATGCGTTTATTCCTAAATGTTTTTGTAGTTTTATTTTACATATTTAGGTATTTGAATCATTTTGATTTAATTTTTATATATGGTGTATGAGGAAGGTTTTAGTTGTTTGAGCTCCTTTTTGTAGGGCCTGTTCTTTTCATATCTGGTTGTCTTGGCATTCTTATTGCTAATAAAATTGTAGATGCATGGGTTTATTTCTGGATGCCTAATTTTATTCCTTTGATCAATAATGCTATCTTTATGCCAGTACCAGACTGTCTTGATTACTATAATGTTGTAGTAACTGCTGAAATCAGGAAGCTTTACGTCTTCCAACTTGGCTGTCTCAAGATTACTTTGGAGACTTGCAATTCTATTAAGAATTTCATGATCAGCTTTTTCATTTCTGCAAAAAAGCCCTTTGGATTTTTTATGGGGATTGCATTGCATTGAATCTATAAATCACTTTGGAAAGTGTTAACAATATTAAGTCTTCCTATCCATGAATACAGGCTTTCTTCCTATAGTACAGGCTTTCTTCTCATATATTTAGCTCTTCTTTCATTTCTTCCATCAATATTGTACAGTTACCAAGTCCTGTACCTCTTTGGTTAAATTTATTCCTGTTTTATTTTTATGCCTCTGTAAATTGAATTGCTTATTGATGTTCTTTCAGATTATTGCTAATGTGCAAAAAAATTCAGTTGATTTTTGTATATTGGTCTTATATTTTGTAACTCTGCTGCATTTTTGAAATGATTTTTAAATAAGAAAATACACCATTACTAGTATTTCCAAATCTGATTTTGCTTTGAGATTAAGGACTGAGAATTAAAAGGTTTTCCTTTTAACGTTTTAAAACTTGAGAATGGTGAATAATTTGCTTGTTTTTCATGTTTATACATATTGTTACTTTAAAACAATTATAGAAACAAGTTGTCAAAACAACTTTTCGTTTTTATGTTGAAGGGTTTTTTCCAAAGATATTCAAAGCAGTATAGAAATGTACACAATAAAAAGGTTAGGTTTTCTTAGATTACCTTCTGCTCACTTTTCTTCTCATTTTCAGAAATTACCTCTAGTAAATTAGTTCAAGATAGTTTTGTAGGCATGTATAACATTTATACATCAAAACAAAGTTGGAATCATATAATGAATATTCCACAGCTTGATTTTTATACAATGTAACATTGTTTGAACTTTCAGTTGAATAATGAAAAAAGATTATTGAATACAAGTAAGGCTTTTTTTTTGTTTTTTTTTGTTTTTGTTTTTTTTACAAGTAAGGCTTTAAAAAATGATTTTGAGACATTTTTCTTCTCTGTCATTAATATTATGTTTGCATTGTGTGTGTGCGCGGATGAATGTATATACTTCCTAAATTTCTGTTTTGTAAATTCTTGCTCTGAAATCCATAAAGTGGTGTGTGCAGCTGCTTTCCTCTTTACTCTCTCCACTGTAGACTCAAACTTACTTTTGGAAAGAAATTGAGAAAAACTTCATTCTAATTATCTTTATAGTTTAATACTGAAAAGAAATCAGGTAAAATGGGGATGCCTATTAATCACCAGAGTTGAATTTAAGTTTCTTAAAACAGGGAAAAGCCTTGCCCATCTTCATCACTGGGTTCCTAGCACCTAGGACAGCGACTGACTCTGCATTCTATTCCTTCTCTGTATTTGTTTTATGTCTTGCAGTAGATATTATGAGTAGATCACATTATATGAACCATTTTGTGTTCTTTTCATTTGTCAATGTATCACAGCATTTTTTCCATTCCAGTACTTAAATATTTATTCTTTTAAATGAAGGTAGTAATGGAGATAGGTAGATTACATAATTATGTGGTTTTAAAGACTTTACTTTGAGTCCTTTATTTTCCCTTTTCTTTGGCATTAGTATTTTGCTTTTAAATATTAGTGGAAGATACTTAATTGAGGATTATGATAGAGTAAGAGTACATACTCCCTGTAGGTTCACGAAGCTAACATAATTTTATAGATGGGCAGTGTATGTAACATCCTTTAACATCTAATGTGTGAGTATTTGAATTGTGAATATTGGAGTAATTTAAAATATTTTTGACAAACAGTTCACGTAAAGAGGAATAAAAATAGTTAATGTGTGAAAGAATGTTCAATTTATTGTAACTCCTGAGAACAAATAAAATGAGATAAACTTAACACACCTTGTCCCTTAGTCAAAATGTCAAAGATTAGAAATGCAGTATTTAGCCAGGTGTGGTGGTGCACACCTTCAATCCCAGTGGCTTGGGTGGCTGAGGCAGGAGGCTCAAAAGTTCAAAGCCAGCCTCAGCAACTTAGCAAGTCCATCAGAAACTTGGTGAGACCATACTAAAATAAAATATAAAAAAGGAAAAGCTAGGGCTGGGGTTGTGGCTCAGTGGTGAAGGGCTTGCCCGGCACGCGTGAGGCACTGGGATTAATTCTTGGCACTGCATATAAATAAATAAAAAGGGTCCATTGACAACTAAAAATACATATATTAAAAAAAAAAAAGGGAAGGAAAGGGCTTAGGAATGTGGCTCAGTGGTTAAGTGCCCCGGGTTTAGAAATATATTCACCTGTGACAAGGGTTTCTGGGAATGTGTTACTGAAGTAGAATAAATTTGGATATTCTTTATAAAGGGAAGTTTGGCGCAGTTTCAGAAGTTTTACTTCTGGTACTTTATTTTAAGGAAAATTAAAAATATGTCCACAAACTTAGACATACTTGAGTGTTTATGAAAATTTTAGTCTTGGAATTAGTAACAATAGTACTTAGAGTGCTTTTTCTGTGCCAAACGTTACCTTCTTATTTAGTGTTGTTTTTCTAAAAGTAGTTTTTATTGGTACATTAAATAATTCTAAATTCTGGGATTTGTTGTTTCATATTTCTGTATGCACACGATATAACAATATAATATGGCTTTTCCCCCCAGTGTCTCCTGTTTCCTTACCCCTCTCTCTCTATTTAGTCCTCTTAACAATCCTATGATATTCATATGGTAGGATGGCAAATGATAATGTAGAAGAATATTTAATGAGAAAATAACTTGAAAACAATGGATGAAGATAGCACTTTTCAAAAGAATATGTGCAATGTGATTCTGTTGACAACAGCAAAATCTAGAGAATAATCTGAGAATATTTTCCAGATTTTTAGTTATAGTTAATATCCTGCTTTTCAAATATGTTCATTTTCTTCTTTTTGCTATTTTTATTTTCTAGGTTTTCTGCAGTGAACATATAACGTCTAATAAGAAACCTGTTATTTTTAGGTGTCTTGCTTTTGCAAAAGGATTTACTTCACAATTCCTATAAACAGTAAATTCTTGAAGCACATTTAAAATAGAATTCCCTTAGTAGCATGCAAATCTTTAGCAACTCTTGATGGGTACATAAAATACAAATTAAAATGAAGCTTATTTGCTCAGTCTTTGATTTCTGTTAATCCAGTGGTGTTTTTTAAATTCTTTTATTATTATTATTTTTTATTCACACAGTTCATATAATCTTCCATATACATAGGGTAATACTGTCTCAGTCTACTATTTTTCCTTCCTCCATCCCCTCCCGTCCCATTTTCCTCCCTTTTTTATGGCTGAGTAATATTCCATTGTGTATATATACCATGGTTTCTTTATTCATTCTTCAATTGAAGGGCATCTAGGTTGGTTCCACAATCTAGCTATTGTGAATTGAGCAGCTATGAACATATATGTACTTTGTTGATTTTAAGACCTTTGGGTATAAACTGAGGAGTGGGATAGCTGGGTCAAATGGTGGGTCCATTCCAAGTTTTTTGAGGAATCTCCATACTGCTTTCCAGAGTGGCTGCACCAATTTGCAACTCCACCAGCAATGTACAAGTATGCCTTTTTCCCCATCTCCACGCCAACACTTCTTATTGCTTGTATTCCTGATGATAGCCTTTCTAATTGAAGTTAGATGAAATCTTAGGGTGGTTTTAATTTGCATTTCTGTAATTACTAGAGATGATGAGCACTTTTTCATATATTTGTTAATCACCTGTTTATCATCTTCTGTGAAGTCTCTGCCCAGTTCCTTAGCCCATTTATTGATTGGGCTCTTTGCATTTTTGGCGTAAAGTTTTGTAAGTTCTTTATAAATTTTGGAGATCAATGCTCTGTCTGAAGTGTGTGTGGAAAAGATTTTTTCCCACTCTGTAGGTGCTCTTTTCACATTCTTGATTGTTTCTTTTGCTGAGGAAAAGCTTTTTAGTTTGAATCGTCCCATTTATTGATTCTTCCTTTTATTTCTTGCACTCTGGTGGTCATGTTGAGAAAGTCTGGTCCGAAGCCAATACGAAGAAGATTCGGGCCTACTATTTCTTCTATTTGGCAAAGAGTCTCAGGTCTAATTCCTAGATCCTTGATCCATTTTGAGTCGAGTTTTGTACGGGGTGTGAGATAGGGGTTTAATTTCATTTTATAGCATATGGATTTCCAGTTTTGCCAGCACCATTTGTTGAAGAGGCTATCTTTTCTCCACTGTATGTTTTTGGCACCTTTGTCCAGTATGAGATAACTGTACTTACGTGGGTTTGTCTCTGTATCTTCTATTCTGTACCATTAGTCTATCTGTCTCTTTTGGTGCCAAACATGCTGTTTTTATAACTATTGCTCTATAGTAGAGTTTTAAGGTCTGGTGTTGTGATACCTCCTGCCAGTGGTGTTTTTTTGATGATAGAAATGGAAAAGATTGTAAAGTTAATCTTAAGATCTAAAGTTGGTAGCCTGACAGTGACAAATGGAAGAATCTTTTAAATGTTAATTTTCTAGTTTTGACAGTGAAGACTTATCAGAAATTGAAGGCAGGAATGGACTGGCTACATTTTTATGGTATTGTGATTGGATCTTTCTCTTTTCTATTAAGGACTCTGTTAACTTCTTCATCTTCTTAAAAATTGGTTTCCTTAAATCTTTGTCTTGCTCTTACCCTTTTCAAAAAGTGAAAAAAATTAATGTACCAGGTAAACTAATTGCTGCTAGTGAACTGATCTGTCTAGGACTAAAACCTGTGCTAGTTTTATGTTGTTTCATCTTTTACCTCTTATTTAAAAAATAGCAGCTCATGACCCTACACTTCACATTTTCCTTCTCTGCTTTATTTTTTCTGCTAACAATTACTTACCACTTTATAATACGTAATTTACTTACTTTGTTTTTTTGTCTACTCTTCCCTTCTTTCCCTTCCTTCCTTTAAGATGTAAGCTTCGTAAGTGCAGGATTTTTGTTTGTTTATTTGTTCATTGTGTATTCCCCAAGTTTAAAATGATGCCTGGCACATAATGGGGTTTCCACCAAAATTTTTTTGAATAAATAAATAATTGGCAGTCAGTATTGGTAGATGATTGAATGTTCTATGTAGTTGGTGGAAGTGAACTTGTTTACAGAAGGTTAGGTAGAGTTCCTTAGTTGTTTTGTGGCATCACTATTTCCTTATGAGTAAATAGAATTAAATTTGTAGACAAGTTGGAATTTCAGAACTTTGCTCCCTGGTGTATGGTAACTTATTACATATTCCTAAATGAATACCAAAAAAAAAAAAAAAAAGAAAGAAAGAAAAGAAAAAGAAAAGAAAAGAAAAAGACCAAGGAATGAGTATGTATATGAACGGAACCTATCCTGCTGTGTCTGTCCTTGTAGGCATAGCCTTCTCCTCCCACTGCCACCTGCCCCCCCCACCCCTACTAGAGATTAACCCAGGGGTCCCTTAACCAATGAGCAACATCCCCAGCTCCCCCCCTTTTAAATATTTTTTTTAGATGTTAATAGACCTTTATTTTATTTTTTTAAAAATATTTTTATTAGTTGATGAACTTTTATTTAGGTATTTATTTGTATGTGGTTCTAAGAATAGAACCCAGTGCCTCATGCATGCTAGACAAGTTCTCTACCACTGAGCAACAACCCCAGCTCTTCCCCAACTATTTAAAAAAAATTTTTGAAACATTTTTAAATTTTGAGGCAAGTTCTAAGTTAACTTAGGGCCTCACTTAATTGCTGAGGCTGGCTTTGAACTTGTGATCCTCCTGCCTCAGCCTCCCGAGCTGCTGGGATTACAGGCATGTACCACCACACCTGGCTAGGCACAGCTTTTTTGATGAGGGAGATGGACTAAGATTTCAGAGTTTTCTGGCTTTCTTACTCTCCTGCTCTCTTACTGACTTTAGGATTCACCCCAGGACTTTTTGTTTGTCAGTATATTCCTTTGGAAGTAGGATGTTGTGAAGAAATGGGTTGAATAAAATTGCTGCAGGATTGCATTTTGGAATCAAAACTGTTGTCTCTGAATGTTAATTAGCACCTCTGCCCACCTCTGCTTTGTATGAAGGCTTTCAAACTTGAGTGATAATGATATTCATTATTAGAGAGATAGGATGTTATGTATTCCAAGGCTTTCATTTTTCCAGAATTTAAGACCAACTATATGTATTCTGCTAGATACCTGAAAATATAAGTTAAATAGGGCAGATTGAGTAATGAAGAGAGGTAAAAATTTAAACTGAAAGTGAGTGTAAGTCATTAATCAGTATAATTTTAATGCCAATTTGGTAATGATCTAGAATTTGCATGTATGTATCCTTTTGGAGAAATAAGCATTTATTGAGTATTTATTATATCTTACTCCCTTTACATGCATTCTTTTAACAGTCTTTAAAACAATCCTGATGGGAATTATTGCCTGTTTCATATATTTTAGTCTGAGTTTAGAGTGGTTAAGTAATTTAAGATTCACATTTATAAATTGTGGATTTTAATCCAAGTTTCTTTTTTTTTTTTAATGCCAAAGTCGATTAACTTTTTGTGGTACACACACATGTATTTCCCCCAGTGTTATATTAGATTACTGAGTTTGGAAGCTGTGTGCAAACTTTTTTCCCCCAAGTCTAATCTCTGACTTTTGAGTCAGAGTATTTAAAAATAAAAATACTCTTTACGTTATTAAAAAAGTAAAATATAATTAATTGTAGAAAGAAACACAAGATTGGGACAAAAGAAAAAATTTTTAAGTAAAGGTAGTTGGGATGGGGAGCAAGAGATTTTGCTTAATCCACTGTTAACACTTTGAAATACAAGTGATATTTAGCATAGTATAGTTTGTATTCCCAAGTCCTTGAGACCTCAAGTCAAATCTGAACTCTAGTACTTAATGATGTAGTGATTTGGTGTTTCCATGGTTTGGGGGTAAGTTTCTTAATCCAGTTTTGCAGATGAGAAAACTCTAGTTTAGAGAGGTCATCCTACCTCATAGAAGTATTGAAGAATAAATTTGATAAGGTATGTAAAAGTACCAAGCAAATTCTAGTGTTTTTCACATATATTTTTACTGAACTGTATCATCAAAAATTATGCCTTTTAAAACTAGTAGATCAACAGTATCTTCCCTCATAAAACAATTTTAAATCATCAGAGAATAACTCATCCACATCATGGAATGCTATGATATATTCAGCCATCCCTTTCTTGCTGGAAATTTAACTTTTTCAGTTTTCTCCTGCAGTTATATGTAATGCTTCAGTGAAAATTTTTGTAGCAGAACTTTGTATGTAGTTCTTGGGATAGAGTTGATTTGTTGAAGAGTATGTCCTCTTCAGAGACTTCTGATCTATTTTGCTAGGTTGTCTTCTATAGACACAAGACTTTGTGTTCCTTATACTATTTTTTATGGGCATGTGTTTGCATTTTTACTGTATTAGATATTATAATTTTAAAACGTTGTTAGCTGGGTGTGGTGGAGGAAGGTTGAGGCTGGAGGATTGGGAGTTCAAAGCCAGCCTCAGCAAAAGCAAGGTGCTAAGCAACTCAGTGAGACCCTCTCTCTAAATAAAATACAAAAACATAGGGCTGGAAATGTAGCTCAGTGGTCAGGTGCCCCTGAGTTCAATTCCTGGTTACCCGCCATCCCCAAAATAAAAACATTGTTGGTTTGATCAGTTTTATTTACATTTCTGTGATTATTAATAAGTTTGAGGTTTACTTTTCTGTATGCATATTGGCTCCTAGTGTATTATTTTCTTTTCCCATTAGTGATTTTTGGCCTCATTTCCATTTGGGAGGATCATTTGTCTTATTCTTAATGAAGTGAGAGTTCTTTATATATGAATGCTATGAACACATTGTATCTTGCAAATATTGTATTATAAAAAAGTTTTGCTTATGTTTATTTTTGGATAATATAGAAGTTTTAAAATACTCATGTTGCCAGGTGCAGTGACTTCATGCCTGTAATCCCAGCAGCTCAAGAAACTGAGGCAGGAGGATTGCAAGTTCAAAGCCAGCTTCAGCAACCTGATGAGGTGCTAAGCACCTCAGTGAGACCCTGTCTCTAAATAAAATACAAAAAGGGTTGGGATGTGGTTCAGTGCTTAAGTGCCCTTGAGTTCAATCCCTGGTACCCAAAAAAAGAACTCATGTTAATATTTGTCCGTCCTCTATTATGCTAGCAGAAGCTTGCTTTTCTTTTAAACTATATAAATTGGCATTTCTGAAACCTTTTGCTCTCAGACCCCTTTTATAGTTCTAAATTCTAATTCCCAGTTTCACAAGATAATATCCTAAAAACCAAAAGATTTTTCATTCATGTTAGTTGTGGCATTTTGCTTTAAAAATATTGTTTCCTTCCTGATTATAAAGTGATACATGGTCAGTGGAGGTAATTTAAAATGTACGTAGAGGCATAAACACACAAAAAATTGTCCCTTTGGTTATGCAAAATCCTGCGCATATGCTATTGCTATATTGTGATGGAGTTTATTTTACTATTGAAAAATGCTAGGAAATTGATGATATACAAATTTCTGCTCTTTTGTTAATAAATTTTATACCTTTAATGTGTCTCTTAGCTTCTTAGGACCCCTTACTAGATTTTTATTGACAACTCAGTGTATCACAAGGTACTTTAGGTAAAATGAACAAGACATTGTCCTCTGTTACTAAGTTTGCAGGTTAATGGAGAACTATACATGTTATGTGATAAGATAGCCACAAGCAATTATAAGTATCTATTGGGGATCCTAAGTAAGTAGTTGTCTTAAGAAATGTTGGGGGAATAAAGAGAATGAAGTTGATTTGAGAAGATTAAAGTTGTACAATCTTCCTTTCGTATTTGATGATTTATTTGGATGTCTGGGTCAAGAGAGGAGTCAAGAATGATTCCCAGCTATTTGTCCTGTAAGACTGGGTTGGGTGGATAATGTTGTTTACCAAAATGTAGAATATACCCCACTTCCAACAAAGCAAAACTCCTTGCACATCCTGTACTTTCCAAGGCTTTATTCTTTTACTTTTCCATGATGAGTTCATTTGTGGACGTGTTGCTTTTGAGGGGCCTGGAAAATGTTCACATGGAGATGTGTGGGATACATTTGGAGAGCTGTCTGGAGCTTTGTATGGGCTATAGAATAGTGTAGCACAACATGTACAACCACAAAAATGGGAAGTTATACTCCATGTATATATAATATATGTCAGAATACATTCTACTGTCACATATATCTAAAAAAAAAACTTATGGAAATGCTATAGCTTTGTTTTTATATTTACATGTTTTGTATGTATGAACAATAAGAACATTTGATCTTAAATCTGTTGTTAATTGAACCTTTATTTCAAGGCTACAAACAGATGTTAATGTTTCTTAATGTTTTCTATTCTAATGAATTAAAAAAATGTTATTTGAATAAAAAATGTTTGTTTGAATCAAGAATGAACCTCGATTGCCTGAATGTTCTGTTTTTCTTGAGTTCTTGATTTTGAAAATGAGGTCATATTTATATTTCCTTAATGTGACTAGGAAATCTTTTTCTGTATTTGTATGTTTATTTGCATGTGACTTTGAAAAGTCAAGAGAAAGTTCAGTTCTACATGGAAACTTTCTTAAAAAACTCGAAATGTGTTAATTTAGAAATTAGAATATATTCAATTATATTGTACTATGTAGGGTCTAATTTAATTCACACTACTTTTCCATATAAGGGCACGTTCTAGGAGTCAATCTCAATTGTAATCCAGTAACTAATTTTGTCATTCTGTGTTCTTAAAAAATATTTTTAGTTGTCAATAGACCTTTATTTTACTTATTGATACGTGGTGCTGAGAATTGAACCCAGTGCATCACACATGCTAGGCAAGCTCTCTATGAGGAAGCTACAACCCCAACCCTTATTATGCATTTAATGGCGGTGTGTCTTGGTGGAATAGAAGGAGGCTGATTACCCCTGTAATTGTAAGCATTGAATTAATGTGGTTTAGTATTTTTACCTGGAGCGAGATTTGATTGCCTTGTATTTAAAATGTTGCTTTTATGGTATATTGCATTTAAAAATTAAAAGTAACAGTGATACTTGGAAAATTCAGTAACTCTTGGAAATTTCCCTTACACTAAAACAAAATAAAACAAAAACAAAATCCAAACTCCTGTTTCATTTAACCATGAAAACAATTCCCCATTAAGTATAATCAGTTGCTATAATGTGATAGTTATTTCTGAAAAACACATCATGTTATCAAAAATTGCTTTTATATTTTTAATGGTTTTGTGGTGCTGTAATTTTAGGAAATGAGGGGATGTGTTGATGGCTTTGTAGATAGTTTTTCAGATTCTCAAAGTACTTATTTTTTATAAAAGAAAAATATTCCCTTTTTCTTTAAAGTTGTAGGTGTATGGTTATAATACCTAAAGCCAACTGAATGAATGATCATTTGTTGAAATAAATCTAGCTCTTGTACCAGGTCATTGGCCTTTTCCTATCATCTCCACTGTCATATAAGTTAGTTGTTGCTATGTAATAAACTACTCCAAAACTTCGCTTAAAACAACTACCATATATTATTATCATGAGTCTTTGGATCAGCTGGGTAGTTCTCCTGATGTGGACAAGAACTAAGTGATCTTATACTGGCTTACTCATGTGCCTGGTGGCTTTCTGATGAATTTGCTTAGGCTAACTGACCTCACTTATTGGTTGACTGGGTATCAACAGGGTTAATAGGGTGACTCTAGTTATCCAGTAGTTATCACATATTTCTAGTTTTCCAACTGTCTGACTTGGGTTTGTTTTCTGTTACGGCTAAGCAGATTTCTAAGAGTAAGAAGCAGAAGCATGCAGGGGTTCTTAAGGTCAGACTCAGAACTGGCACGTCACTTTCCCTGCCTTCTTTTGGCTAAAGCAAGTCACCAGGGACAGTTAGATTCAGAGGGTGGGGATAGACTCCAAACCAACCAGTATCAGTCTTGGTATCAGGCACTGAATATTGCTTTAAAATGTATTTGTTGACTGAATAAATAGATTGCTTTTGCATTAGACTCTTTTTAACTAGACTGTGAAAGCAGGAATTATGTCTTAGACATCTTTTATATCCTCTGTATTAAGGGAAATGCTCAATCCATCATAGGTATGGATATTGGTTAAATTATTGATTCAAATTGTCATCTAGTAAAGTGGCACAAAAATTCCTTTTGGAAGAGGTGGAATTTTCTAAGTAAGACATCTAGATAAGCTCCTTAAAAAGGAACCTTGACTATTTACCTACTAACGTACTACTAACTTTTCCTCCTTGTCATACTTAGATGTCATTTTCCTCTTCTGTATTGGGAATTTGATTAGCTGTCTTTGAATATTTTGTGCTACCACTAGGCATCTTAAGATCTGTTCTGTATAGTGCATAGATAAGGAACAATTTAGATGGAATGTGCTTAACTGATGCATTATTGTAGGACATTGTTCTGAAAGTACTGAGTTTAGGTATAAATGAGAGCAGCTAATGGTGCCATTAGCTGTTGGCTATCTGTACTGTTTTCTTTACTGGGTGTGTTAGCTCTCTGTTGCCCCATGACAAAATATCTGAGAAAAGCAACTTAAAGGAGGAGAGGTTTATTTTTGCTCACTGTTTCAGAGGTTTCAGTCTATAGTCAGCTGATTTCATTGCTTCTAGGCCTGTGCAAAGAGTGTGCATAGTAGTGGATAGGGTGTAGTAGAAGTAGAGCTCTTTATCTCTTGGCTGCCTGGAGGAAGGGCAGGAGAGGGAGTGGAGAGAGGGAGTGGGGAGAGGGAGAGAGAGAGTGGGAGAGGAAAGGTAAGGGGGTAGAGAGAATGAATGAATGTGCAAGCAAGTAAGAGGAAGGAGCTGGGAACAGGACACAGCCTTCCAGGGCACCTGCTCTCCCCAGTGACCTACTTCCTCCAACTAGACCCCACCTCCTATAGTTTCCACCCCCTCCCAGTAGTCCATTCACTTATGAATCCATTAATGGATTCAACTACTAATGAGGTCCAAGTTCTCATAATCCAGTCACTTCCCAAACGCTTCACCTTAGAACATTGCTTCATTGTGGACCAAACCTTCAATGCATGAACCTTTGGGGAACATTCCAGATCCAAGCTGGAATTACACCCAGATAACACTGGATTAATTTGCTTTTTTGTGGTACTTAGGGACTGTTGGTAAGATTCCTACTAGTGGCAGCAGCAGCTGACCACTATGCTAAGTGTAGTGCATATAATTAACTCATTTGATTCTCATAATGCTACAATGAGAGAAGATCCTGTTTTCTTCATTTTGCTAATGAGGAACTTTAGGCATAGGAAACTAAAATAAACTTGTCTATGGTAATACAGCTAGTAAGTGTTAGAGCCAGAATTGACCTGGGCTGTCTAACTCTAGAGTATATACTCTAAGTGACTACACTTGACTTTCTCAGATGGATCATGGAACAATTTCAAGTGTGCAGTTCTTGCATTCTTTCTCTTCTCGTCCAATACAAACTCGGATTTAGGCCAGCAATGGAAATGAAGAAATACTAAATCGTTAAAAGTAGTTTTTTTTCTTTAAGACACATATATCTTACTTTATATTTATTTGGAGGACTCCTTTTTAGCAGTGTTCTATTTTTATCTTTTATTAGAAGTTGATGCAAGAAGTGCTCTGTGTGTGTGTGTGTGTGTGTGTGTGTTTGTATCTAGGAGATGCTTAATAAATGGTTGTTTTTAAACAAAACTGGAGGTAACAGAACAAGTGCATTACAATTAGAAAGTTAAATATCTAAATGAAACAAAATTGTATATGTGGTTCATTTAATTTTATATTGCTGTGAGGATATAAAGTTTTTATATGTGGAAGTATATTAATAATATGCTTTTATATCTGGAAGTATATTAATAATAATAAGGAAATCATCATAGGAGCTGGGTGAGATTGGTCTTCAGGTGTTGTCTTTTTTTAGCAGACTTAAACACTTGGGGTACAACCCATGTGTACCTCATTGCATAAAACTTAAGTGTACAGCTCAATGTATTTACCACTACCTAAATCAAATTAAGCATAGAATATTCTAATCATTAATCCAGAAGGCTTTCTTGTCCATCCCCTCCTCCGAGAAATATTCCACCATTTATTTTGCTTTATTTTGTTTAAAATTGAATTTTTTTAAACCACTGACTTATGTTAGTTTATCTCTACTACAGTTTATACTTGGCTTTGCTTACCATTGCTCAGCATAGTGCCTGGCAAAGTATATGTTCAACTATTAGTTAAATAAATTAATTGAAAAATGCTCATTTATCTGCTATGTACCCTGTTCTCTGCTACACAGTTGCTGGTTGAGTACTTGTTGTGAGGAGAGATGATTCATCTTAGTTTTCTGTGATGAAACTTTTGACATTTAGCATGGTACTTATACCAATTTCACGACAAGAAAATTGAACTTTATTGGCATTTGGGTTTAGTTTATTCTGGTCTTTGCTCATGTGAATAGGAGAAAGTTGATACCACTTGAGAAATAGTGGCAGCCTATTGGATTGCCTTCTTGAAAGTATCTCATTTCTTATAGTTATTTCAGATTCTTAATTTATACTCTTGGTGATCTTTTTGATACCTCAAGCAGTTGCAGAAGATTACATGCTTTGCATTGTGGAGAGAGAACTGTGATAGAAAATTTGATAATTATTTATAAGATGTTGGCTGTGGATTATAGGTATTTTTTAACACCTTAGTTAAAAACAGTGAAAATTCTGTTTGCTCATCTTTATGAAGCTTAAGTTATATAAATGAGTTCTTGGTTTAGAAGTGGTTTTTGTTGTTGTTGTTGTTGTTGTTGGAGGTGGTGGTGGTGGTGCTGCTACTGCTGAGGATCACACCCAGAGTCTCCTGAATGCTCAGAGAGTGCTCTACCACTGAGCTCAACCCCTAACCTGGAAGTTGCTTTATTCAAACTTAGGTTTGTGTAGCAGAGAAAGAATTTTTGAGTCTAAAGTCACCTTATAATTCTGATTTATGCTTCCATCTGTCAAGTTTAACCTTGTCATTTTACATTTGAGGAACCTGAGGTTCATAGATATTGTGTTATATTCTTGTCTAGTATATAACAACAGTCAAACCAGCCTATTTATCTCAAAAGTTCCTGTTTGTTTTGCATCAAAATCAGAATTATAAGGTTCTTAAATCAGAATTATAAGGTTCTATTCTTTTCCCTTAAAATTTTAATAATAAATTTTCCAAGTGATACACTGTCTTGTGGCTTGGAACAATTGTGCTATCATGCCTTTTCTTCCTTATTTTTTCTCTTTTAAATTAACAGACTATTTCTAGATCAGTTTTAGGTTTCAGAAAAGGTGAAAAGAAAGTATAGTGTGTTTCTATATAATCCTTTCTTCAACTCATTTCCTCCCTAGTATTGATCTTGCATTGGTGTGATACACTTTTATAATTAGTTAACCAATATTGATACAAAATCATCATCATCATTATTATTATTATTTGGTACTGGGGGATTGAATCCAGGGCGCTCTACCACTGAGCTACCTCCCTAGCCCTATTTTGTATTTTATTTAGAGACAGGATCTCACTGAGTTGCTTATGAGCACCTCACTTTTGCTGAGGCTGGCTTTTGAACCCAGGGTCCTCCTGCCTCAGCCTCCCAAGCCACTGGGATTACAGGCATGTGCCGCCATGGGTTAATAATAAACACCAAAGTTAAAGTCTATAGTTTATTATTCATTATTGCCATTAGAACCCTTATTTTTTGTTGTTGTAGTTCTGTGGGTTTTGACAACTCATAATGTCACATATTCACTATGGAATATTCATATGGAATATTTTTACTACTGCCCAAAGCCCATCCTCCACCTATTTTCCACACCTCATTCCCTTGACAATCTCTGAACTTTTTGCTTTCTGTGGTCTTGTCTTCTCCTGAATGTATATCGTGGAATCTTATAGCATGTAGCATTTTTAGATTTGATTATTTTACTTAGCAATATACATTTAATGTCCCTCCATGTCTTTTCTTGGCTTGCTACCTCATTTTTAAGATCTCTGAACAACGTGGATGTACCACAGATATTTTTTTTTTTTTATCTATTGAAGTACATCATGGTTGTTTCCTCTTTTTGCTAAATATGAATAAAGCTGCTGTATGATCTGTACAGCCATTTTGGTAGATAGTTTGGCAGTATCATACAAGGTACAAATAGTCTTACCATATATTCCAACAGTCATGCTCACTGATATTTACCCACATGAGTTGAAAACATGTCCACACAAAAACCATTGAACAATGGTACTGGAACAACCAGAAACATCCACATTCGAAAAAATGAATAAACAATAACCTTAGCACCAAAATTAAGGTAAATGCACAAAAAATCACCCAAGATCTATCAGACCTGAAAGAAACATAAAACTTAACATAGGAGAAAACATAAAGCTTAAGATAGGAGCGACATGTGACATATAATGTTTAGTATCTTTCATATGCTTATTTGCCATGTATCTTTTTGGTGAGATGTCTTTGTTTGCTCATTTTTAAATTAAGTTCTTATTGAGTTGAGTTTTAAGAGATCTTTGTATGTTTTGGATGCAAATCCTTTATCAGATATGTGTTTTGCAAATATTTTTTCTTGGTCTGTTGTTTTTTCACTCTAATGAGTTGCTGTAGAACCAAAGTTCTTACTTTTAATGAAGCTCAACTTAGAAATTTTCTTTCTTGGATAATGTTCGATGTATCTAAATAGCCATTGCCAAACCCAGGACCCTCCTATGTTAATTTTTATGTTTTCTTCTATGTTAAGTTTATGTTTCCTTTAGGTCTTTGATAAATCTTGAGTGACTTTTTGTGCATTTGCCTTCATTTTGGTGTTAAGGTTATTGTTTATTATTCATTTTTTTTTGAATGTGGATATCTGGTTGTTCCAGTACTTTTTAAAAAAAGATTGTCAAGCCTTTTGATGTTCTTTTTCAGCAGCATGGTTTTTTTGTTGTTGTTGTTGTTTTTTGTGGTGCCGGGGATTGAACCCAGGGCCTTGTGCAAGTATTCTTAGGTTAAATGAAAATGTGTAATATGAAGTATTTAATATAGTATCTTGCACATGTTATACTTATAAAAGTTATATATTATTAATAAAGAACCCTACAGATGTTTTATATACTTTTAATTCATCAATCCCTGTTATTTTTTTATGCTGTACCATATAGTCTAGGGAAATAATAGTGGTATTAACTAAACAAGAATAACAGCCTATTTGGACTATTTCTGTTCTGCCATCATTGATGCCTTCTGGCAGGAGCAGTTTTACATAAGGGAGTTGCACTGACTTAGAATATTATCCTCTATAAAGCATAAAGTTTAAAAAACTAGACTTGTTTTATTCTACATACCTAGCATTTTCTAAAACCATTAAGTAGACATCAGATAGCTCAAGACTAAAGAGTATACGTTCAAGATGATGGTACATACTTGCTTATACATTTTGAATCTTTTTTAATTTTAGGTTTCATTTGAGTTCTCTTTCCAATGAAAGCATGAGTTCTTTGTATCTTTACTTCTCCTTATGTGCCACAGAACCTCTGAATAGAGAAGCACATGTTTTTAAATTGCTATGGATGAGCTATTGTTTTGAAGTTACTATTTCCTTTATGTTACTCTTCGATCTTTCTTCCAAAGAGTGGATGGTGGAACCATTTATAGTATAATTAAGAAATGTTTGTCTGTTTTTCAAGTTAGGACTGGGTAGGCCAGAAGGATAAACCAATCTTTTAGGATAATAGGGTATCTCTGTGCTTCTCCATAATCAGCATTTTGGGTGTTTAGGAAATAGGATATTGAGATGATGATTATTTAACTACCGGATAAGAATTGCTGTCCTACTGAATTATTACAACCTTTGGGTTTTGTCACTTAAAGCAAATTTTTTAGGTAATTCTATTTCTGTGTTTAGGGACTTGTAGATATGTCTAATAGTGATTTTTAAAACATTTATGGCAATACAGTATTATTTTCATCTCTATGTAGCCAGCACTTTTCCTAAATATTCTAGGTGGCCTGGATTCTTTTAAAATTCTTTTCCCCCCTTAGAATCATTTAGTTATTAAATGAGTCATGGTACTACCTTCACTTAGGATACTTTAATTGGTGATATCCTGAGGATGTTAAAAGTAAAACCACAGGCTGTGGTTGTGGCTCAGTGGTAGAGCACTTGCCTAACTAGCATGTGTGAGGCACTGGGTTCGATTCTCAGCAACACATATAAATAAATAAAGGTCCATCAACAACTAAATATAAACAAACACACACACACACACACACACACACATATACAGAACAACAGTAAAAACTAGTGATCAGAGTTAATGTCATAACTATTCTTAATGAGAATATTTTCTGAATTATTAGAATAAACTGGTATTTATATTTTTCTGTTAAAAAAAAATTTACAAGACTTTCTTTGACAATTTGTATCCAATACAGCAGTGAGCTACATGCTGTATAGAATAGAAAGGTGTTGAAAAGTGTATTCCATGCATGATAAAAATATTCAGTAATCCAGGATTAGAAGGTAAGGAATCTCACCCTGATAATAAGCAGCTATGCAAAAACCCTGACCTAATATCCTACTTAATGGTAAAAGACCAGATTTTATTACTTTTCTTATAAGATTAAAAGTAGAATAAGAATAGAACTCTACCATTTCTTTTCAACATTTTCCTGGACATTCTAGCCAGGGCAATTAGGCAGGTAAAGAAACAAAAGGCATTCAGGTTGGTTAAGAAGTAAAACTATTTTGTATTTGCAGAGGTATATAGAAAATCCTAGGAAGTTCACGAATAAATGAACTTAAACAAGATCGCAAGATGCACAGTATCAGTGTATAAAAATTAATTGTATATCTATACAGTTCTAATGAGCAAACTAAAAATAAAATTAAGGAAGCAGTTCTACTGAAAATAGCATGATAAGGAGTAAAACACTTAGGAATAAATGTAACAAAAGAAATACAAAACATGTTCTGGAAATTATCAAAAGTTGAAAGAAATTAAAGGTCTAAAAAATTGAAGATATTCTGTGTTCATGAATCAGAAGTTTTAATATTATTTGGATGGCAGTGCTTCCCTAATTGATCTATGGATTTAATGCCTTATCAAAATTCTGATTTCCTTTTTGCAGAAATGATTAACTCTTCCTAAATTTATATGGAAATATGAGGAATCTCATATTAGTTTGCTAGGACTGAACTAGTACAATAATCCCAAAGTAGGTGACTTAACAGAAATTTATTGTTCCACAGTTCCAGAAGCTAACAGTCAAAAATCAAGGGGTCAGCAGGGCAATGCTTTCTCTGATGGCTGGAGGAAATAATCCTTCCTTGCCTCTTTAGGCTTCTAGTGTTTACTACTATTCTTGGTCTTTTGTTCCCAGTCACTTAAATTATTGCAAAATGGATTAAAGACCTAAATACAAGAATTAAAACTATAAAACTCCTAGGAGTAAATGTAGGAGTAAATATTGATGATCTTGGGCTTGGTAAACCCACAGTGGCTTTTTAGGTATGATACATCAGACATAATCAGCAAAAGAAAAATTAGGAAAAATAAAAACAAAACAAAACATTTGTGCTTCAAAACACCATCACAAAAGAGAAGAAACAGCCCACAGAAAGATGGAAAGTACTTGCAGATCATGCATCTGATAAAGAACTTGTATTTAAAACTTGTATTACAAAACGATGCAGACCATTAATAAAAAGATAGTTCAATTTAAAAATTTGGCATAGACCAGGTGTGATAGAGCATGCCTAGCTTCCCAGATGCTTGGGATGTCAAGGAAGGATTGCAGATTTGAGGCCTGCCTGGAGAATTTAATCAGAACCTGTCTTAAAACAAATAAACAAACCAAAAAATTGGCACAGGACTGAAGAGACATTTCTATGAAAAAAGTATACAGATGGTCAGTAAGGTCAAGAAAAGGTATTCAAGGTTGTTAGTCATCACAGAAATCATAATAAAATCCACAATATACCACTTAACATTTACCAGGATAACTAGGATAATCAAGACAAATTGTAATAAATATTCTTGAGGATTTGGAGAAGTTGGAACTCTCAAACACCAGTGGTGGAATGTAAAATGGTAGAACAGCTTTGGAAAACAATCTGGTTATTCCTCAAATGATTATATAAATATGGTATAGTTACCATATAATCCAGTAATTTTGCCCCTAGGTGTTATACCTATAATTTCACATACTTAAATGTTCATAGCAACTATTCATAGTAGCCCAAAGTAGAAACAACCCAAATGTTGATCAACTGATGAATGGAAGACAAAATGTAGTATTTCTGTACAATGGAATATTATTTAGCTGTCAAAAGAAATGAGCCATACAAACTATGACAATATGGATTAACCTGTAAACATTTTAAGTGAAAGAATTCAATCACAAAAGACTACATTTTATATAATTTCATTCATATGAAATGTTGAGAATAGGCAGATTCCATTGGTTCATGTTGCCTCAGGACTCATGATATGGAAAGATTAGGAGATGATCATTATATGAGCAGAGTTTGTTTTTGGTATGATGATAATGTTCTAAAATTGGGGTGCTGGTTACACAAACGTGTGAATATACTAAAAGTCATTGAAATGTACTTATTAGGTGGGTAAATTATATGTTACATGAATTATAACTTAAAGCTGTTTTAAATAGTGCATTCAATTCATGTTGTCATTTTATAAGGCTTTGGAACCTTATAGTCTAAGGAAATGCATATTTGAATATTTAAACAAATAACAGGAAAAGGTATAAAATAGAAATACATAAGTTGTCAAATGGATGATGTAGATATGTGCTGTTCAGTAGAAGTATATTGCAAGCCACATGTATAAGTAAAATTTTCAAATAACCACAATGTTAGTTAGCTTTCTGACACTACAACAAATACCAGAGACAATCACCTTATAAAAAGAAAATACTTATTTTGGCTTACAGTTTTAGAGGTTTCAGTCTGTGATTGTGTGCCCCCAATGCTTTGAGTCTGTTGTGGCATTTCATGGTGGGGGTATGTAGCATAGCAGAATTGCTCACCTTATGGTAGAGAAGTGGAAGAAAGGAAGAGACTGGGCTTCCATTAACACCTTATGAGTGTACATCTTCCTCCCACCCCCATTGACTCAAAGATTTCTCAGTGGGCCCCACCTCTTAAAGATTCTGCAACCTCCTGACAGACCTTCAACATACCACCTTTGAGGGACATTTGAGACACAAAAAATACAGGAGTTACTTAAAAATTAAATGTATGGAAAACAGTGTGGAGGTTCATTAGAAAACTAAAATTTGGAACTACAATTGCCTCAGCTATACCACGCTTGTGTGTATACCTGAATCAGTCAGTATACTATAGAGATAACTGTACTCATGTTTATTGCAGTACTGTGCATAATCACCCACTTATGGAATCAGCTTAGATACCTGTCAGTGGATGAGTGGATAAAGAAAATGTATATGTAAACAATGGAATATTATTGAGTCATAAAAAAGAATGAGAAAAGGAAAATGGATGAAACTGGATATTATCATGTTAACCTAAATAAACCAGATCCAGAAAGACAAGTATCACAGGTTTTCTCTTAATGGGGAAAGAAAGAAAGATGATGTGAAACCAGAAGGAACCCAGCGTTAGGAGGTGAGGAGGTCAGAGAGTATAATAGTGAAGTGGATACAAAGTATGTTATACACATGTATGGAATTGTCACAATGAAACTTATTATTTTGTACAATTAACATGCTCTATGAGTACAATAAAAATGAAAAATGAAGTAATGTACTTGGTTTAATTCTGTATCTAAAAAATATTACCATTTTAGCATCCAAATAAAAACTATTGACAATTTGTATTCTTTTTTTTCTTACTAAGTCCTCAAAATCTTATGCATTCCAGCACATCTCAATTTAAACTAGCCATTCACAAGTGTTTAATAGCCTCCTGTAGTGACTGTTGTATTGGACAGTACAGGAGAAGACAGTGTGAACTCAGAAAATATTTTTGTAGTTTGAGTGGTAGAAAAAATCAGTTCTTGATTCATTTTACTCATTCATTCATTCATCACTTTATTAATTCATGTAATTAATATTTGAGCTCTTACTGCATACAAAACCTGTAGGGGGTTGGGGTTGTGACTCAGTGGTAGAGCACTCAATGTAGCATGTGTGAGGCACTGGGTTCAATTCTCAGCACCTCATATAAATAAATAAGTAAATAGATAAAAAACGTCCATCAACAACAGCAACAACAAAAAATTGTAGCAAAAACTGCAGACATATAGACTTAGATAAATACTCCTTGTGAAACAAAGGATAATAAGTGAAATACAAAATGTAGGATGCCCAGAACTGTGCTTGTATTAGGGTTCTCTGGAGGAACAGAATCAACAGGAAGTATGATCATAAGAAGGGGGTTTATTAGATTGGCTTACATGACCAGAAGCTGGATAGTCCACAATGGGCATCTGCACCGGGAGAGCTGGAAGAACCAGCAGCTACGCAGTCCAAGACCCAGAAGCCCCGGAATAAGAAGGATCAACAGTGCTACCCTAGTCCTTAACTAAGGCTTCTGGAAACTACCTGGAGAATCACTGGCAGAGTCCACTTTGGAAGAGTGAAGAAGCGAGAGTCCGATATCCTCAGACGGTCAGAGCAGCAATCAAGAATCTGTTCAAGAAGAGCCTAACTTGCATCTGCATGTACTTCCTTATTCTTTCAGCTTTTAGTCCATCCCATGGAGCAGTGCTTAGCGATGGGCTCCACTTCAGTTTCTATCCCACATTCCAATCATTTCTAGACATGCCTTCACTGACATCTAGAAGCCTCTTAATCATTGGCATTTTCTAATCCAATCAAGTTGACAATTCAAATTAACCATTACAGTGGTGCTTATTGTTAAGAGTTTTCTCCTCTTCTTCCACTTCACTCTCTGTCCCTCCCCGTCTTTGGTGAATGCATGAGTTGGGAGCATGGCAAAAAGGCTTAGGAAGTAACAGAGTCTTGGCTATACACAGACTTGAATGAGCCCTTACCCATTTTCATATTCTCAGCCTTTTTTCACTATAGGGTCCTGCTTCTTGAGCTCAGAACTCAGACTTACACTGTTGGTACTAGGGGCTATTTAACCAGTGTTAAGTGGGTTTTGGTGGGTTAACAATGTATTTATTACTTATTTATTTATTTATTTTTAAAGAAACATCTCCTGGTTTTCATTCCACAGAGGAGGTGGCAAGGAGTTTTGTGTATTTAATAAATTGAAAGAAAATTAGTGTGCCTGAAGGATAGTGACCAAGGAAAGAATGGTATGAGATGAGAATGAAACCAATTTTATGGGACCTTATATGTTGAAATCCTTGAAGAGTTTTAGTCAGAGAAATGAGACAAATGTAACTCTAAAGTGAGAAGTTGAATCTGTAAAAATTAAAAGAGTGGTCTGGGGTACAAAAGTAAGTGTGAGAACCAACAGCTCCCAAATGATAATAATTTAAAATAAATAACATGTATTTAAAGTTCTGGGAATGCATAAACTAATCTGGGGAGAGTATGTGGACAGAAGAGAGAAGAAAAAGGGAATCTAGGACCAAGCCCAGGAAAACGCCAACATTTAGAGGTAGGCAAAGAGTTAAAAAAAGAAAACCTGTAGTTCTATCTAGAGAAAACTCCTGTTTTCTATTTACTTTTTGGTGTATTAATGTAGCATTTGTTTTCAAAATTGGGATCACATAGTAGATAGTAGTTTGTAGCCCATTTTTCATATAATCTTGTATCGTGAATTTTTCTTATAATGTTCTTTGAGAATGCATTTTTAATGACTGCTTAATACTGTGTTTCCTATGAGCATATCATAATTACCTAATGATTTTTGTACTCTGAAGCACCTACATTGGTTTTACTGATATTGTACATAGAGTTTCAGTGAACATAATTTTCTCTGAGTTTCCGATTATTTTGCCACATTTCTAGAAAGGGACATACTGGGTTAAAGAACAGAGCTCTATTGTTGCTGCTCTTGCTTATACTTTATTAATCAAACAATTTCATATTTAAAAATCAATATGTATTATGTATTTGAGGGTATGACATTATTTATCCTTCTGTACCAATAATGGTTGATTTGCATATGGATTTGCAGAGCCTTTTGCAATTATAAATCTTTACAATGTCTCTTTGGTTTATATGTTGAGAGCTACTACTAGAGGTTATAAATTTCATTTCTCTCCCACTCTTTATCTTTCATTGTTTTTGTTCTGCCCCTAAGAAATTTTCCTTTTTCTTTTTTCTAACATCCTTTGCTTCATTTGAGGAAATAATTTTAAGGGTTTTAAAAAGTTGTATTTGCCAGGACCAGTGGTACATGCCTATAATCCCAGCTTTTGGGGGTCTGAGGCAGGAAGATCACAAGTTATAGGCCAGCCTGGGCAATTTAGCATGAACATGTATCGAGAAAATAAAAATAAAATTAAAAAGGGTTGGTGATATAACTCAGTGGTAGAGTGCTTGCCTAGCATGTGTGAGACTCTGGGTGCAATCCCTAGTATTGCAACAACAACCCTCCCCCACAACCCCTCTGCATATGTGTGTGTGTGTGTGTGTGTGTGTGTGTGTGTGTAATTTACACACACATACGCAGAGAAAGAGAGAGAAAAGAGAGGGAGAGGTATCTCCATGTATTTTTGGGAGATGATAGTTCAGTGGTACCATACTTGTCTAGCATGTGGGAGACCCTGGGTTTGATCCTCAACACCACAAAAAAGAAAAATTATTTTTTATTGTATCCCTTGTTAACCCTGAGGGTTTCTTTTAAAATGTAGATGTACTTCAACTTACAATGGGATTACTTGCTGGTAAACTTCTTAGTTTAAAATATAGTAAATCACAAATACTTTTAATGCACCTAACCTACTGAACATCATAGTTTATAGTAGCACAGAACACTGTAGAGTATTAGTTATTCACCACCCCTGTGATTGCCAGGCTCACTGGGACCTGGGGCTCCCTGCCCTGTTCCTTACCCTGCCTCTCCTTATCACCCCACCCTCCACCGAGTCTTTAGGTGACTAAATTTTTTTTTTTTTTTCCTGTTTGGATGCTTGTTTATTTTTTATCCTTGAGTTTAACAGGATACTAATCTGAGTCTGTTTTTGTCTGGTATACACTATATCTTTCTGTCTTGCAGTTTCAAGAAAACTTGTGCCTTTGAATGCTTTTTAAACCATTTGTGGAATTTTCCTTTGGGCAGTAATTATACTTATATTGAATCATCTTCTTCACATTTCTTTCCAGAATTCTTTCATCTCTTCATTGTTTTCCTCTGCCTTCACTTTGATTTCCTTTTCTTTCTTCCATTAATTTTACCATGTATCCTCTGGTATTTGCAGTTTCTAGTTTTTTAACCTATGATTGTTTTGTCCAGCTAAGAATTGAGAACTGTGGTAGGCCGAAAAATGGCCCTTCAGAAGATATCTGTCCTGGTCAGTTCAGGCTCCTATAACACAATGCAGTGGACTGGGTGGCTTAAACAAGACATATTTCCAGCAGTTCTGGAGGCTGGAAATTCTAGGACCTACGTACCAGTGGATTTGGGTCTTGGTAGAGGCCTTGGCTTGAGGATGGTCATTGTCTTACTTTTGGCTCACACGGTGAGGAGAGGAAGCTCTGTTGTTCATTCTTCTTATAAGGGCACTAATCTCATCATGTAAGTTCCACCCTCATGACCTCACTAAACTTAATTACCTGCCCAAATCCCTACATCTTAATCCCATCATCACTTTGGGGTTTAGGGCTTCAACTTGATTTTGGGGGTGGGCATGAGGGGCGGGGGGCATTGGTGGTGTTGGAGATTGAACCCAGGGCTCGACTCGTGCTAGGTATGTGCTGTTATTTCCAGTCTTAACCTGTGAATTTTAAGGGGTACTATTACCTTATTTCCAAAGTGAAGTTTTTTGTTTTGTTTTGTTTTTCCCCCAGATAGCATTAAATTAGGAATCTTGAAATGCAGTCATCCTAGATTATCTCAGTGGGACCTAAATCCAATGACAGGTGTCCTTTTAAAAGTACACAAGAGAAGAGACACAAAGAGGAGAAATTTAACCACAGAGCTGGATATTGGACTAATCAAACCACAAGGACATAAGTAACACTACCAGAAGTTAAATGGGGCAAGGAATGGATTCTCTGCTGGAGCTTCCACAGGAGTGCAGCTGTACTGACATTTTGATTCTGGATTTCTGATCTCCTAGATTGACATTTTGATTCTGGATTTCTGATCTCCTAGATTGATATAATTTTTGTCGTTTTAAGTCATACAGTTTGTGGTAGTTTGTTACCACAACCATAGGAAACTAATACAGGGACCAGAACAGATTATCTTTTTTATCTGTTTTATTACCTTATATTTGAACTCTTTATTTATTTCATGTTCTTAAGTTCTTCTGTAGCACCTAACTCTTAGAAGGAATAATTTTCTACCTTTAGATTTTCTTCCAATTAAAGTACGTGGTTTGAACTTTGCATGTTTTTTTTTTTTCTGTAGTACATTTGTGTCATTTTTAAAAAATTTTCTCATGGTTCACTTGATCAGTTTTTCCTGTGTCGTTTGTTTTAATATAGTGCTGTCAGTGAATTCTTTCTGATTCTTACCTTTTCCTGGATTGTTTTATCTTTTCTGAACGTGGCTGTGTGGTTTTGTTTTGTTTTTGGCAAGCAAGCAACAGATTAATTGCAAAAGCTACAATAGTAGACTTCTCCAAAGAGAAGGGGCCCCCAAGCCAGGGGTCCTGTGGCTGTTTTTAATTCACTTTTCTGTAGCCTGTGGGTGTGTAGTAAGGTAAAGAGAGGTCCTGTTCAGTGCAATACTTTCCCCAAAACCTAGGTGTTCTTTCCACTTTTTGAGATTCTGTTTCTTACCTCAAGAGTGTACTAACCTTGGAAGATGATGACCTTAAAGGTGATGAATAGGAGGCTCTTTATGTAAAAAACTTAAGTATGGAATATATTTCCTGGATCTTTACTGTACATACCCTCGTCAATAGCTACCTATGGCATTTTCATTGCCTACTTTTTACCATATTGAAGAGTCTCATAGAAAGTTCTCAGTAAAAAACAGTTATCTTTTAAAGAATAGTGATACGAATTGATTATACTTTCTTAGCCTAGATGATTTTTTAAATTAAAACAGCATATATGTTTTGTTTTCACTCATGATTGTTTTCTAAATATAGTATGGTAAAATGTCTAATTTTAGAAATAGTCTGCTTATTGATGTCAGTTTTATTTGAAATATCTAATGGGAGATGAAAGAGACAATCTGGAAAGGGCAAAGTTAGGGATGTAGGCGTTTCCCAAGGATGAAAGTTTTATTTTGAAAAAAATGTTCTTCTTAGGTTCTGACATTGCAAGTAATGAATATGCAATGGGAGATGCTCGTCTCTGTTATGGAGTTTCTAGTGTCTTCTTGCATGACCTCCAACAAGAGGATTAGCCATACTCTTAGACAGTGGCAGGGGATCCAAGTCCTTATTGTAGACCCAGTGTAGGTGTAGGAATGTGTCATTCCAATCACCTTTAATAGAGCTCTCTTAGTGTTTCTTCTAGTAGAGTTTTGTGAGAAGAAAGGCTAAGTGACTTTGCTTTGTGAATTGACTCATTACTGATAATACTCTTCCTCACTAGAGAGGTGGACCTGTGTTTGTCCTATTTAGATGGCATTGCTAGGTTGTCTAACGTGTGTTTTTGTGGGGAAAGGGTTGGGGGTTGTTAAATCAGTTTTCAGAGGGAGAAAGATAGGGACAAATACAAAAGCCAATGTGGATTTGATTCCAAATAAGTAGAATCATGTGGGACAATATTGTTTATTTTTCTCCTAGGCATGTTCCTTGTTATGCAAACTATAAACACAGCATCATTACTCATATAGTTAGTTGTAAACTAAAAATTAGTCACTGTTTGAAAAACGTATGGTTTTCCCTTGCAGAAATGGAATTAATGACAGAACTCTTAATCATTACCTGGTTGTTTTATTTCCATAAAGAGGTTCTTGTAGAGCTGTTAGGAGGTACTCTATTTCCATTTTAACAGTTTAACAAATTAATTGTAATATTTCAGATGAATCTTAAATTGTAATAGCTTAGATGTATCCCATTATACAGAAAAGCTTTAGGTTATTAAAAAAAAACAAAAATTGTGTTCTGTCAATTGTTTTAGAAATTAGAACATAGTTTTTCATAGAAAGCTTCCTAAACTTATCAAATAAAAGTGATTAGGGGTCTGGGGTTGTGGCTTAGTGGTAGACCACTTGCCTCACATATATGAGGCACTAGGTTCAATTCTTAGCACCACATATAAATAAATGAATAAAATAAAGGTCCATCAACAACTAAAAACATATTTTTTAAAAATTGATTAGGTTCCTAGCCTATCCCTAGAAACTTAATAACTGAGCCACAATTAGCTAAAATATTTACATGTTTATAGTGACAAATAATAGAAAGTATTAATTTTGCAGGAATAGTACTTAAATAAAAAATTTTAAAATGGAAAGAAATAGTTTTGAAAAAATTTTCTGAATGCCGATACTTAATTGATAGAGGGATTTAATTAGAGGGAAATAGGAGTAGAGACTTGTGGGAGGCTGACAGGCTTTTTTGTGTACTTTCAGCAGCTTTAGATGTTGAAGACATTATTTTTGCTTGATACTGGGGTAGAAAAATACTACCCTTTTGCTTATTAGCTATGATTAAGATTGGAATGAAATCAATAGGGAGGAGAAAGGAAGAGTTTCCTCAGGTAACTTATGATTTGAAAGAACCGTGGAGAAGGTAGGGTAACATTGGATGTGTGTTTGGAAAAGAAAATTGCTTGGATTATACTTCATTGACATAAAAAGAGTGCAAGTTTAAGGGAATGGGGGAAAGTATGCATGTGCATGGTTACTGATGGAAGAATGAGAAGGTGATGTTAAGAAAGTTTGTTGGGTTAGCAGTCCTTGCTCTGGTCAATAACTGCTACTGAGTGTCTTTGGATTAAGGAAGGTAGTGTGTTAGTTTGCTATTTTTATATGTAGTATTTCAGAGTTGATCTTCGATGATGCTGGACAGCAAACACCAAGAATATTTAAATAGCTTTATGTATATTTTGTTTATTTTTTCTTTAATAAGTTATTATTAAGTGAATAGCACGTTTTGTTGTGTTTGAATGGGAATTGAATCCAGGGATGCTTTGCTACTGAGTTATATCCCCAGTCCTTTTTATTTTTTATTTTGAGACAAGGCAAGTTGAGGGTCTCACTAAGTTGGCCAGGCTGAATTTGAACTTGTGATCCTCCTGCCTCAGCTTCCCAAGTCACTGGGATTATAGCTGTGCACCATTGCACCTGGCTTCAAGTAACATTTTTTGAATTTATCAAACTTAAAACATTATACTTTAGCTAAAGCATTGAGAGATGCCTAAAACTACTGTGTGATATAATGAGATTTGGTCTTTATATTCCTCTGTTTATTGATTAGAAAAATCATGCTTCTCTGCTTTTCCAATCCCCATTATGTTTCATATTTATAATAAACTAGCTACCTGTCTGCCCTCCCACATCTCCCAAACAAGACAGGAAATGTTCCCTTTACTCCTGTAAAAGTAGCAGCTGCCCTGAAGCCATGGATTTTTGCTTTGTGTTATGATAAGTCTGTTCAAGTTGCTTAAATGTTTCCTATCAGTTCCCTGAATTGATTTTTCCTTAAGGAAGTTCTGATTCTCTTTTTACTTATTTTAGCTCTAAAATAAGTAAAAAGAGAATGTCTTCCTTTTAGACTTATATCTCAGGCAAAATGTACCATTTTATATTAAAAGTGTGAGGACTGTTACTCAAAATGTCTTGTTCTTTTGAACTCAGTTTTCTTTGTTTTATTTATTTAGGAATACAAATGGCTTGATTCACCTCCATTTTTATAGGCATTGGAAGATGTAAACTTGAGAATTGGATGATCCAGGTTTAGTTTTTACTATTACTATGTAACCTTGAGCAGTTTTACTTAATTTTTGAGTATCAGTTTCCTCTTCTTTGGTTTCATATTGCTTCTTCCTCCCTCATAGGACTATTGTGTGGATAAAATGAGCTAATGTATGTAAAATGTTTTGTAAGCTGTACAGTGCTTTATAAATATGTTGTTTGTGATGATGGTGTGTGATGATCAGGACTGGTCTTAGGGAAAATTGTCAAATAGGTAAACCTTGTCTTCCCATTATCTTCTTAAGTCTAATGAGTGACTTAATCCTTTTGAGATGGTATTCACAGGGTCCTATATCATTTTAGAGGTTCTTATTTCAGTGACTTTTAGAACTTTAGTAGTTTCTAAAGTGTAGTGGAAGCCTGCATAAATTTGTTCCCTTACAAATGACAGTTATTTTACAGCCTGCCATGTGCATAGGCATAAAATTGGGTCACACCAGTAAATATGTAATAAACATGATTGTCACTTTCATGGATTAGATATTAGTTGTTCACTTGTAATTGTTAAAGCACATAGGACCAACCTGTAGTAAGCAGTACTCTTCTAGGAAAAAACAAATCCTGATTTCTTTCCTTTCCTGCCATGGTTTGAAATTTAACAGCAATTTTAGCTTACTAATTTCCACTTTAAAACATGTATAAAAGCACCTAATTTATATGGTATGCTATGGGAAAAGTGAGTTGGATTAAGGGGTATGAAGATAAAGTATGTATTTCAGGGCAAAGTAGAGGATTCACTGAGTTGTTATATTGGGGGGATTTGGGTTGTTGTAAGTCAGTGTTCAGGATCAAAAGGAAGTGTGGTGGCCCAAACCAGACCTAGTCCAGTAGAAAATAAGTTGAGCATTGATTCTTGTGTTAAATTCACTATGGACTAGAGTAAGATAAAGCAACTTTGTGAGAGCTATTTTCTGTCATCTGGATTTGTTGTTACTCAAAATTGATGCTGCCCTAGAGTATGACCATGGACTGGTTTATTTTTAAAGTAATTAATTGTTTCTTTAGTCTAAATACACTCTTTCCATCATGTATAGTGCATTGTTTTTTTGATAATCTAACCTTCCTTCTAAAAAATGTTTAAATATGCTGTCTCCCTTCTATTATCCTCTAAGTTGTATAGTTTGTTAAATCAAGTAGATAAGCATTTTTAAGACTTACAGATTTTAATGTAAATTCTTAAAAGTGAAACTTTATGAACACACCTCAAGCCTTTTAGACTTACATGAAAAATTTACCCATTTCTAAAATATGTCTTGAGATTATTTTAAGTGAGGACTTAACTCATGAGTTTGATTTTATTTCATTCTAGTTCATAAAAGTTAGGAAAATATGTTTTTTTGTTTTTTTTTTAATTCATTGCACACAAATGGTATGTTTGATTCTTTTTCATGGTTTTTAAATAAATAAGTTCAGACTTGAAAATTAGTGTGATTCTTTTTGATTTTTAAATTTATTGGTTGGTATAAAATGTTTGAATACCTAGAACTTTTTATCAGAACATTGTGGTAAAAAATTTGAACTGGGGCTGGGATTGTGGCTCAGTGGTAAAGAGGCGCTGGCCTAGCATGTGTGAGGCCCTGAGTTTGAGTCTCGGCACTGCATATAAATAAAATAAAGGTCTGCTGACTACTGAAAAAATATTAGAAAAGAAGAGTACATTAAAAAAAAAAAAGAAAAAATATTTGAACTGTTCAGTTTAGCTGAACATAAAAAGTGAACTTTAGGACCTGAACATCTGTTGTTATCCTTATGGCGTGATCCTTAACAAAGTAATATTCTAGGGGACAGGTTTTGAAGTGATTAGACAGGTTTGAAGCCTGTAAGTTCACTTTATTGAAGGGATTTCCTTGGGCAAACCTTTTCAAACACCTTAGGTTCTTCCATTTGTTAAATGATTGTTATATGTGTTACAGGGTAGAAATTAAGTGATATATTGTTCTTTTTCAAAGTATGAAGCTGGAACACCTCAAACCTGATGACCTTTTCGGACATAAAATTGTAGACTCTTCAATTTTAGTAAACTCTTTCAGGTGATTCTTATGTCCACTGTGAGTGGTGCTTCCAAACTGTAAAAGCAGTTTTTTTTTTTTTTGTTGTTGTTGTTGTTATTTTTTTGGTACCTGGGATTGAACCTAGGGCCACTTAACCATGGAGCTGCATCCTCAGCCCACCCCCCCGCCCAACACACACTTTTTAAAAATTTGAGACAAGGTCTCCCTAGGTTGATTATAGTCTGGTTAAATTGCTGAGGCTGGCTTCAAACCTGCGATCCTCCTGCCTCAGCCTCCTGAGCCACTCCTGTGCCACTGTGCCTGGCTGAAAAGAAGTTTTTTAAGGAATATACTTACATATACATTGAAAAAAAAGAGTATTATCAAATAGAATAATTCTTCTAGTAAATAAATTCACATGTTGCAAATGGGTCATTTCTTTTGGCTACTCCTCATGTCCATGTTTTTAGTAAATTCTGCATTCTGTTTTACTACTCATAAAGGCTTTTGTGTATGTCTTATTGCCAGAGGTTTGTTTCTGATCAGGGAAAAGCTTTGAAAGGGTAAAAAGCACTACATATGTTTGGCATGAAGTAGTCAGTTCCCAAATTCTTACATAAATTCGGTAATAAGCATATGCTGAGCACTTGCATTGTACTAAGCCTGGTGCTAGTAAGTAGTATGGAAATGTAAATGATTGAGATAAGTTTCTTCAAAGTTCTACTCAAGAATGGGGGGGGGCTCTGATTCTTTTTTTTGGTGGTGGGAAGGGGTACCAGTGATTGAACTCAGGGGCACTGGACCACTGAGCCACATCCGTAGCCCTTTTTGTATTTTATTTAGAGACAGGGTCTCACTGAGTTGCTTGACAGGGTCTCACTGAGTTGCTTAGCACCTCACTGTTGCTGAGGCTGGCTTTGAACTCTGGATCTTCCTGCCTTAGCCTCCTGAACCACTGGGATTAAAGGCCTGTCAGATTCTTAAATTATGGCACATTGTGATAAGTACTGCACTAGGGCACATACAGAGTGGTAAATGCGTAGATGTAATTTTTTTTTTCTGTTCCCACTCCTAATAATTCAAAATTCAGAAAAAAATATAATTTATTGAGCACTTAAAAATACATATGTGTACATTTAAAAAAATGTACTCAACGTTTGTTAAATTATCACAAGAATCTATGAAGAATCAACCACTTCCACTGTACAGGAATTAAGTGGTGGAATGTGTGGATTCAAACCTTGGTATGACTTCTAATCCCATGTTCTTTCCATTAAACCATTATGCCATTCTCTCAAGATAAAAACTTGGTAGATGATTCTTTTCCCTCCTCCTGTTCTTCCTTTCCCCTTCCTCATCCTCTTCCTCCTCATCTTTTCTTTTTAAAGAGGGAGAATTTTCTAATTAAGAATTGTTGATTCTAGTTAAGAATTTCATTAGCATGGTATTCTGTGTTTGAAAGAGACTCTGGACTTGTTTCTTCATCTCCATTCTCTGTCACCATGTGGTTTCCTTTCCATTTGTAGAAACGAATGGAAACAGGGAAACAAGCATCTCCTTAAGCTAACCTTTTTGTGACATCTGTCCATTTTGTTTTTCCTGCCCCTCCTTTTCTTTATCATTCTTAATCCCTAAAGGAAATTTAGTAAATAGTTTTGTTTTGTTTTTCCCAATTTTTAGATAGAATTATAAGGAGATGAATAGTGTCTAAGGGAGAAGGCCTTGTTAGAAAGTTTTTTTAAAAAAATCATATAAAGGATACATAGAAATTGTCCTGAAATTTTTATTACGGTGCTAATCATTAGGATTGATTGAACTGACTCAGCTGCTTGGTTGTTATTTCCTTTACCATTTCATTTGCTCCATGGTATATGAGCAATTGCACTCTTTAGCTGGGAATTCTACAGTTAGGGACCCTGTTTTATAATGAGAATAATTTCATTTTAGAATTTGTCTAATTCTGATGCTGTGAACCTCAGTTCCTTTCTATTTTTCTAGCAGTTTTGTTTGTTTTGGGAGAACTTTTTATTTTGTTTTATTTTAATTTTTTGGATGTTGATAGACATTTATTTTATTCATTTATTTATAGGTGGTGCTGAGAATCTAACCCAGTGCCTCATACATGATAGGCAAGTGCTCCACCACTGAGCCACAACCCCAGTCCCGAACTCTTGTTTTAATAGAAGTTCTTTAGCTATTTGCTTAGAATAAAGAGTTGTTTGAACTTTGATTTTAAAAATATGAAAAAATTAACAGTGGCCAGTGTTTTGTCTGACAAACTCAATCATTTTTATTTGTGTTTTTATTAGTGTATTATGGTTTTACATAATTGTGTGGTTTATTTTGACATATTCATGAATGCATACAACATAATTTGCTTCCACACAATGAGAGAAAACATTCAACCCTGGACTTTGTGAGTCTGGCTTTTTTCACTTAGCACAATATTCTCCATTACTCTCCATTCATCAGCAAATAATATAATATCATTCTTCTTTTTAGCTGAGTAAAACTCCATTGTATATGTAAAACACATTTTCTTTTTCCATTCATCTAATGAGGGAAACCTAGACTGGTTCTAGAACTTGGCTGTTATAAATTGTGCTGCTATAAACATTGGTATGCTTGTATCACTAGAGTAGGCTGATTTTAGTTCTTTTAGAGTGGGATAGCTGAGTCATATATATGGTGGGTCCTTTCCTAGTCTTTTGAGGAATTTCCAAACTGTTTTCCAACGTGGCTGTACTAATTTGCAGTTTCACCAACAATGCATGCGTATACCTTTTTCTCCATATCTTTGCTAGCATTTTCTATTTGTAGTCTAGGTGATTGCCATTACAACCGCCATGAAATAAAATCTCAGTGTAGTTTTAACTTGCCTTTCCCTGATTGATAAGGATATTGAACATTTTTTTATATACTTGTTGGCCATTTACATTTTTTCTTTAGAGAAATGTCTTTTTAGTTCCTTTGCCCATTTATTGATTGGGTTATTTGGGTTTTTGGTGTTAAATTTTTGGAGTTTTTTTTGTTTTTTTTTTTTAAATGTATTCTGAGTATTGCTCTCCCGCTGGAAGAGTATCTGGCAAAATTTTTTTCCCATTCAGCAGGCTTGCTCTCTATGCTCTCATTTCCTTTGCTGTACAGAAGTTTTTTTTTTATTTGAAGCTCACCCACTTATTGATTCTTTGTTTTATTTCTTGAGTTTTAGGAGTGATATTAAGGAAGTCAGTGCCTGCACCTATATGACAGAATGTTTACCTTATGTTTTCTTTTAGCAGTTGCAGTGTTTCTAGACAAATTTCTAAGTCTTCTATCCAATTTTGAGTTGATTTTTATGCAGGGTGAGAGAGAAGAATCTAATTTCATTCTTCTACATATGAATATCCAGTTTTCCCTGCATCATTTGTTAAAGAGGTTGTCTTTTCTCCAAAATTTATTTTTGGTACCTTTGTCAATGATCAGATGACTATATCTGTGTGGATTTGTCTCTGTAACTTACTCTGTTCCTTTGATCTTCATATCTGTTATTATGCTAGTAATGTGTTGTTTTTGTTACTACACCTCTGTGGGATAATTTGAGATCAGGTATTGTGTTGCTACCACCGTCACTCTTATTGCTCAGTATTGTTTTGGCTATTTTGGATCTTATATTTTTCCATATGAATTTTAGGACTGGTCTTTCTAGTTCTGTGAGAAGAAATATCATTAGTATTTTATTGGGAATTGCATTAAATTTTTAGTATATTGCATTTGATAATAATAATTCTGGCTACCCAAGACCATGGGAGGTCTTGTTATCTTCCGAGGTCTTCTTCAGTTTCTTTCTTCAGTGTTCTACAATTTTCATGGGACATCCTTCACCCTCTTGCTTAAATTTTTCTCTGTATTTTGTGTGTGTGTGTGTGTGCGCGCACAGCTTCAAAGTTGCCTGAGTAACTGTCATTTTTTGTCATGATAGAAAATGAGAGGGAGTGCTCTATTGCCCTACTAACATTTTATTAGGTAGAAAATATGAAAATGCTTTGTATCTTCTCTGTGGTGTGCTTTGTGTCACAGGTGGTGTGCTGGTTTCTCTTTACTTCCGTTGCAGTCTTTTAACTTTGTTTTTGGCACACCTTTATTCTTGAGGTAAAGGAAGATTTTATAGAGGTTGTCATTGCAGAGCCGGCTCCCCATAGCAAGGTCAGTAGAGTATTCTTGGGCCATGTCATGTCTTTGCTCAATGACTTTGTTTCATAGTATGGCTTATTAATATTCCCTAAAAGTCTCTTGGTTAGAGTGCTGCAGTTGTTGCTTTTTCTCAGTTCTGAATCCTAAAAGCTAGCCTCTGTAAGAAAAGAAATATCAGATTAAGAGTTTTGTTAAATGAGCAAGGTTATGTTCAACTTTGAGATTTATCATTTATATAAAATTAGAATGTCAGTGCTAGACCCTCCTGAATGTTTGAATATCCTTGAAGTGGTGTTTTGGTTTTTGGATGCTCACTCCATACATTTGATGTGGTCCGTCACATTGTTAACATTTGTTCATCACAAGGTGGATTGGTGTGAAGAGTGACTTCAAAAGACGAAAATATAAAACCAGGAGATATTTCATAGGTACAACTCTGTGTTTAGAGATTGATAACTAGGCTGCACGAATCATTCCGGCATATGCCTAAACTTGCTAAGGCTTTTGTAAAAACTATCCTAATTTAACATCCCTTTAAAAGAAAGTGGTGGTTTTATTGTACACCATCTTTCCATTGTTTCATGAGGGGTTCCAGTGTGGTTTGTATCTTTAAGATTTCTCTATTTTGAGGAAAAAACAGAGGATATAATTCTGTGTTCTAATTCAAACAGGAAATTTGTATCATAAACAGGATTCTGATTGTAATTGAGCATCCCAGGAGTCCTCTGACTAGAGGATGTGCAGCTCTGCTTTTGTACCTGAGAGACAGTGGCATTTTTTGAAGGCCAATTTTTAAAACTCCCCCCTGACCCCAATTAGAAAAGCTTCATTACTATCATTCTTTTTCTCCTACATAAATGCTGTGCATATGTGAGGACCCAGGTCAGATTATTTTTCTGTAAAATATTCCAGATAGTTCTGTCCTGCCAAGTGGATCTTGCTATTCTAAATTATTTTAGCCCTTATTATCCACAAACTAAGTAATTCCATGTTTTCATGACAGTGTCTCCATATTTATTATGCTTGTCTCCTGGTTACCCACACAGTCAGGTTATTATTATTTTTTTAGTAGTAGTTGATCATAGTAGTAAATACCTACAGATCATTATATGGATTTGTTGTTTTACTAAAAACTTACCATTAGTAAGACATTTCATCTTGTAAGGTATATCCTGTAAGAGTTCTCTGTAGTTTTCTCTAATTGCTTGAAAGAAAACCCAGTAAATATTTTAATTCCTACTAACATAGTAAGTACTATCTGTCTAGAAGTACAAGAGAATGAAAGGACTGGTTTTTGTCAACATCAAAGCTCAGTTTAAAATTAAGAAGCCTGCTGAGCATTGTGGCACCTACCTGTAATCCCAGCAGAGTGGGTGGTTAAGGTAGGAAGATGGAGAGTTCAGAACAATCCTCAGCAAATTAGCAAGGCACTTACCAGCTCAGCAAGACCCCGTCTCTAAATAAAATACTAAAAAAGGGCTGGGGATGTGGGTCAGTGGTTAAATGACCCTGGGATCAATCCCTAGTACCCTCCTCCATCCCAATAAATATATAAATAAAATAAAAGTAAGAAGCCTGAAGAATCTCTGAGTTAAAACATTTTATCTTTCCACTGAATAGCAGAATTATTTCATTTGTACTTTTTGCTGTTTGTAAATCACGACGGTGGGATAGACCTTCCCAGGCTTAGTAAAAGAGATTCAAAATTCCAGGATGAAGAGATTCAAAATTCCAGGGTTATGATGGCTATCTTTTATGGCTTGTTCTCAAACCATGAAATATAAAGGTGTGTTTATAAGTACAATGGTAGGACTCAAGTGGGGAAAGTCACTGCTAATTGTGTCAGTTCTCTCACTGGAGCAAATATAAAGTGGTGGTTCCTGTCTTCATTACTGAAATATTATATAGAAAGAAAGCATAATTTTTTTGTTGTATTGTGGACAGTTTTTATTTTCCATTAAAACTGTGGAGTACAATGGCTAGTCTTAAAATCATTTACCTTAATTAAGATAATGATTTGTTTTGTTAGACTCGTGAGATTGTGCAAGCAACTTATTCAGTGCAGTTATTATTTCAAACTTTTCCACATCTTTTTTGGTGATATGCATTTAACTTGGATGAAATAGGGAAGTATTAGATTGTTTGAAATCATTGCTGCTTTTTTTTTTTTATTCTTTGGGACAATTGGAATTTAAGAATGTGCTTAAACTGGGCTCCTTGTAGCATGCCTGTAATCTCAGCAGCTTGATAGACTAAGGCAGGAAGATCACAGCCAGCCTCAGCAAAAGTGAGGTGCTTAGCAACTTAGTGAGACCCTATATCTAAGTAAAATACAAAATAGGGCTGGGGATTTGGCTTAGTGGTTGAGTGCCCTGAGTTCAATCCCTGGTACCCACCCCTACCCCCCAAAAATGTATTTAATATTTTAAATTTTAACATTTTAACCTTTCTGGATCTCTTTCAGGATCAAAAGACCAAATTAGTCTTCAGAAATTCTAAAAGTACAGGAAGAGAAAGGTTTATTTTTTTAAATGACAAAGAAAATGAGTTTTGGTAGGATTTATAGTTAACCTGAAAAGTTGTAGTTAAGATTAATAAATTCAGGTTTTGGGGGGATAGAAAATAATAATTTAGAGCTCAGTTAGATTAAACCAGGTTTTTAGCAAATGTTTCTAGAATTTATTGTACTAGGAGTTCAGACTTGAAGGGAGAATTTGAAAACTTTGAAAACTGGTACATATTGGCTTGTGCAGTGATTCGTATGCATTCAAGCACATGTAATGGTATTGTAAATAAAAATGGTGTTGACAAGCTTTGAGTTACTTCCACAAGTGGTATTGGATTTGTGCTAATTAAATCATACCTTTTTGGGTGTTTTAACTAAGAACTTAAGACATAAATGTTCAAGACATTTGACCATGTTATAATATAGACTACCTGTAAATCACTTAGTTATCTTACGTAGAAATCAGTAATTTCACTCATTGCTTTTGTATCTGAAACTTAAGCAAGCACCTTCAAGATCATTCTAGTCCCTAGAACTGGTGTGTATTCTGAAATCACTAAAAGAACAACTTAAAGCTCTTTAAATGCTGGGTACCTTAGTACAGTTCAGAATAGTTGAAGAATTCAGAAAACAAGATGATATGGGCTCTGCCCAATCAAATAGGAGGTGGCTCTCAAGCTTGAATTGAAGAGAGCCTTTGGATTACTGCTAGGTGTGAAGGAAGGCAAATAAGGTAAGGAGAAGACTGAGTAAGCAGAGCTGGAGCCAGTGACCTGCTATAAATGGGGCTTATTTTAGGACCTGTTTGATTTTGCTTTTAGGCTTTATATCCATTAGCACCCAATTAGCATTCTTTTTCCCATCTGACTACATTTTGAAAAGTATACTAATTTAAAAAAAAAAAACAAATAAGATACAGAAAAGCAAAAATCCAAAACCTTACCTTCCTAAAGGTAGAGTGGTCTGAGTAGAGTTTAGATATTTTCAGTTGCACATATTTTCGAGTTAAACAAGGAGGCCTTGAAGAGAGAACTAGGACCTTTAGAGTTACACATAAGACCAAAACCCCTGTGGGCGCACCATTTGCTATTTGACCTTGGGCAAATTTAACATAAAGTATATCTACTTCATGGTTTTTGTTTTCAGTAAATGATGTCATATGTATAAACTTAGCATGGTATCTGATCTATAGAATGACTGAATAAATGATGGTTAAAAATATTACTTATAATTGAAACAAATAATTTGAAATCTATTTGATAAGCTAAGGTGAGCATTTAAAAATAACTTGTAGTAAAGAATATAGTTTACTTTGCACTTGCGCAGTTTTCTTAGTATAATTCTGTATAGTTCTCATTTTTTTTTTTTTTTTTTAAATTCCTTCCTTCCTTTAGGAGACAAGGATGGCAGCAAGGTGACCACAGTGGTGGCAACTCCCGGGCAGGGTCCAGACAGGCCACAAGAAGTCAGCTATACAGACACTAAAGTGATTGGAAATGGGTCATTTGGTGTGGTATATCAAGCCAAACTTTGTGATTCAGGAGAACTGGTTGCCATCAAGAAAGTATTGCAGGACAAGAGATTTAAGGTAATTCATCTGGTATTTTGTGTACTTTGTTGCTCTCTTAATACATGTAAATGATTGTTGTTTTAGTTGTTTCCTTTGCTTCAAATTTCATTTGTTCTGTTAATTTTTGTTTGACTCAACTACTATAGCAACTTTATTTATAGTTTGTATTTTAATAGACATAAAATTTATTGAAGATCAGTACTTTTGTAACCACTACTATGATGAATATTATTTACAGAAAATCCTATGAAAGGGAAATTGCTTAACTTATTCTTCAAAAAAGTGACCTTTCCCTGCATTGTATTTCATTGGTTTAATGCATTAGAGAATCTACTGGCTGTGGCTTATGTGCATTTTATACAGTTGACTGTGCATTCCTTTCTTGAAAAATATCCTTTAATCTATGGTGAAACACCATTATGGTGAAACCCCTATTACTCTTGTCTGTCTTAGCTGTCTTCCCTTGTTTCTTTTCCATTCTGACTCTATCAACCAGTAACCCCCAAAGTTCCTGTTTGTTTCATAATATTAAACCACACCTTCTCCCAATCCCTCCATAAAGAAAGATATTGACTTTATCTTGTCCTCTAATGGTTACCTTATCCTTTATTTTGTGGATACACCTTAATTGGAGGTGTTATTCTATTGATAGCTTTTGAAATTTTTTTCTCATATCAAGCAATGTATATATGTGCTTTATTTGAATACATTTCTTATCTTTAAAATCATATGTGCGAGGAATTTGATATCAGTCCCCATTTACCCTGTTTTTCCCTACCCTCTTCCATTCTCCTTTCTGTGCTCTACTGATCTTCCTTGTGCTCCTTTAAATATTTTTGATGGCTATTTTCTCCATATGCTATTCTGAGTCTCTTGTTCTTCCAAATGCATTTTAGGATCTTTTTTTTCTGATTCTTTGAAGCATGTCATTGTTATATTGATGGGTATTGTTGATTTTTACTTTCATTCCATATTACTTTGGGTAATACGGCCTTTCTGAGAATATTAGTTATGCCTATCCAAGAGCATGAGAGGTCTTTTTGTCTTCTAAGGTCTTTCTTCAGTGTTCTGTAATTTTCTTTGTAGAAATCTTCTACCTTCTTGGTTAGATTAATTCCCAAGGGTTTTGTTTTTTTAAAAGGTTATTGTTAATGGGATGATTTTCCTCATTTCTCAGCTGAATCACATTTGGAGTATAGGAAAGCTACTGATTTATGAGTATTGACCTTGTATCCTGCTACTTTGCCAAATTCACTTATCAGCTCTAGAAGTCCTCTGCTGGAGTTTTTTGGGTTTTCTAGACAGAGGATCATGTAATCAGCAAACAGATGGTTTGACTGCTTCTTTTCCTATTTGTATTCCTTTTCCTTCCTTTTCTTCCTTGACCATTTTGGCTCAAGTTTTTGAGAATTATATTGAATAGAAGTAGTGAGAGTAGACATCCTTGCCTTGTTCCTGATTTTAGAGGATGCGTTCAGTTTTACTGCATTCAGTATGTTGTTTACTTTGGGATTGTCATGTATAGACAGTATAATGTTGAGGTAAGATCCTTTAACCCTTAGTTTCTCTGGGGTTTTTAACATGAATGGGTGTTGCATTTTATCACAGGCCTTTTCTGCATCTATTTAGATGATAATATGATTCTTGTCCATAATTCTATGAAGTAATTACATTTGTTGATTTGCATATGTTGAACCAACCTTGAATTCTTGGGATGAAATCCACTTGATAATGGTGTCTTACCCTCTTTACATGTTTTTGAATGTAGTTTGTTAGCATTCTGTTACTGATTTTTACATCTATGTTCATCAGGGATATTGGTCTGTAGTTTTCTTTTCTTGATGTGCCTTTGGTTTGGTATCAGGGTTATACTGGCTTCATAGAATAAATTTGAGAGTGTACACTGTCTTTCTCATTCGTGAAATAAATTGAGAACGACTGGTATTAGTACTTCTTAAAAGGTCTAGGAGAATTCAGTTAAGAATCTATCTTGTCTTTTCTTTTTTTTTAAAGTTTTTAATTCCTGTTTAAATTTCATTACTTGTTATTGGTCTGTTAAAGTTTTCTCTGTCTTCATGGTTCAATTTGGGCAAGTCATATGTGTTTAGAAATTTTGTCAACATCTTCTAGATTTTCCAATTTATTGGAATACAAATTTTCAAATTAGTTTCTAATGATTATCTGGACTTCAGAAGTCTTTGTGGTGACATCTTTTTCATCTTTAATTTTGTTGATTTGGGTTTTCTCTTTTACTTAGTTTGGACAAAGGATTTATCAGTTTTATTTATCTTTTCAAAGAACCAACCCTTTTTGGCATTGATCCCTGTGTATTGTCTTTTTTATTCTCTTTCATTAATTTTGGCTCTAATCTTTATTATTTCCTGTCTTCTACTGATTTTGGAATTAGTTTGCTATTCCTTTTCTAAGGCCTGGAGGTAAAGCATAAGCTTATTTTGTGTTTGGGGGAATTGCTCAATTTTTTTAATGTAGGCACTCAGTACTTTAAAGTTTCCTCTTAGAATTGTTTTCATACTATTCCATTGATTTTGATATGTTGTATTTCTATCCTTGTTTGTTTCTAAGAATTTCTCAATTTTATCTATGATCCAGTCTTAATTAAAAAGAGCTTTGTGTTCATGTGGTTTCTATTGTTTCTTGCTGTTTATTTCTACTTTTATTCTATTATGATCTGATAGGATACATGGCATTGTGTCAGTTATTTTATATTTGCTAAGACTTACACGTTGTGACCTAGAATATTGAATGTTTTGAAAAGCTTTCATGAGCTGCTGAGAAGAAGATAAATTCAGCTGTTTTGGGGTGAAATATAATGTAAATGTCTATTAGATCAATTTGATTTATATTATTTAGGTTGGAAATATCTTTATTGCTTTTATGCTTTGATGATCTATTGGTGATAAGAGTATGTCGAAATCACCTAGTATTGTTTTACTGGGATCTGAGGTTTAATGTCATTGAGTTTTTTGTTTTTTTTTTTAAATGTCATTGGGTACACTGACATCTGTGGAATATATATTTACTACCATTCTCTTTATCAGGATGTAGTGGCCTTTGTTTCTTATTAATTTTTGCTCAAAATGCTGCTTTGTCAAATATGAGAATAGCTACTCTGTGGACTCCATTTGCATAAAATATTTCTCTCCATTCTTTTACCTTCAAACCATGTCTTTGCCTTTAAGTCTCTTGCAAATAGCATATAGTTAGATCTTTTTTTTTGATCCATTCTGCCAAGCTGTGTCTTTTAATGGGGGAGGTGAGACCATACCATTTATATTGTTATATAGTGTTATTTTGGATATGTATTGTGGTTTCCTGCCCTTTTTTTTTTTTTATTGTATTTAATTCTGTCTTGAATCTCATTTAGTTGATTACACTTTTATTCATCTTTATCTATTTGGGAGCATTGGGATTTGTTTTCTGTTCTGCTGTATGCAGTTTATCTTCACGTATTCCTTGGAGCTAGCTTGGTGGTCATGAATTTTTTTTAGTTTACCCTTGTCATGGAAAACTTTTATTTCCCCATTGAATTTGAAAGAGAGTTTTGCTGGGTATAGCAATCATGGCTGGCAGTTGTTTTCTTTTAGAGCTGGTAATATCTCACATCAGGCCCCCCTTGATGTTAGTGTCTGAGTTGAGATGTCAGAAGTGAGCCTTACTGGCTTGCCTCTCAATGTGACCTGATGTTTTTCTCTTGGAACCTTTACTGTTCTTCCCTTATTTTCTAGGTTAGGCATTTTGATTATGATGTGTCAGAGACAGGTTCTGTTCTGATCTTGCCTGTGTGAGGTACTACATCCTTCTTCCACATGGATGTCTATCTCATTTCTGATATGGGGAAAGTTTTCTGTTATTATCTCAGTGAAAATGTTCTTAATGCCTTTAGCCTGTTTCTCTGTGTTCTCTTCTGTGCCAGTGAGACTTGGGATTGTTCTCTTGATGCTGTCCCAGAGTACCTATGTATTCTGATCATGGTCTTTTATTCTTTTCCTTTATTACATTCTGAATATTCAAGTTTATATACCTGGTTTTTAAGGCCTAAAGTTCTGTCTGCAAGACCTGAAGTTCTTTATGGACAAGCCAAGGAAGTCATAATGATTGTAAGAATTTTTTCAATACCCACTGATAAAAACTCTAAGAAAAATATGACTAGAGAGTGTTGTAGATTAAATTATATCCTCCAGAAGATGGGTATATGCTATAACACCACACCTAGGAATATGCTCCCCCCCTGAAATGCATTATTATGATGTAATTACCTAAGATGGGGTCATGATGGAATACTGTGAGCTAGTGGTTCAGCATGACTTGTGTTCTTATAAGAACAGAAGGGCTTGTTGTTGGTTCAGCCTGCCTTGTGTCCTTATAAGGAAGGCTGGGCAAGTTTTGATTCAGTGTGAATTTTGTTATATGATTATCTTCTCTCCTATTTAGTCGATGTTTTTAGTGAAGGATATTAATTCCCTTATCTTTCCTTTTGGGTATATCCTATAGATACTTCTTTGTGGTTCCCAGGGGAGTTCCATTTAACATGAGAAAGAATTACTACCCTGATGTGAATCTATAGCAGGGTGACTTCAGTAGTATATAGAGAATAATGCTGCGGTGCCTCTCCATCCCCATCTATTCAGATACTGATGTCAGTACACATGGTTTGTTCAATACCACAAAATTAAAAAAATATTTTTTGCTACTTTATTCTGTTATATACAGTAGAAAGCAAAAGTAACACTAGCTTTTATAAATGTAATGAATTTTATTTACTGGAGATCTTTCTATTTTCCTAGAGGACTGAGTTCCAAATCTAATGTCCTTCTCATTGCACATAGGGCACATGTAGTGGGGACCAGCTACCTGGGTTCATGTTTATTGGGTGCTGTGGTTTGATTGTGTATGTCTCTCCAAAATTCTTGTTGACACTTCAGCCTCAGCAGAACGGTATAGAGAGGTGGGCCTTGAGGAGGTGAATGGGCCTTGAGACTCCAACCCCAGGAATAGAATGTTTAACTCAAGAATGCTTCTCCAGCATATGCAAGGACCTGGTTCATTTCCCAGCAAAACACACACACACACACACACACACACACACACACACACAAGAATATTTATCAAGTTGGGCGTAATGGCATATGACTGGGTTTTAATTAATTTTTCTGGTGCTGTGTCCAAGACATCTGACAGGAGCAACTTATAGGAGGAAAACGTTACTGTGCGGTGGGAGGGTCATGGTTTCAGGGGTCTCAGTCCATAGATGACTGACTTCATTGATCTGGGGTCAGAGGCAGCCCATCATGGAGATAAGGCCCAACAAAGGAAAATTGTTTGCCTCAGGGCAGAAAGAGACAGACAGAAACAGGGTGGGGGAAGGGTTGCAGAGACGAAGCACCCTTCCAGGGCATTACTGTAGTGACCCACCTCCTCCAGCCGTGCCCTACCTGCCTATAGTTCCCAGCTAGTCAATCTATTCAATTGAGAATGAAGTGAGAAGATTACAATTCTTACAATCCAGTCATGTCACCTCTGAATATTCCTACATTAACACACAAACTTTTGGTGAACACCTTATATCCAAACCATAAGAGGCTCTAATCTGGGGCACTGAGGCCGGAGAATCACATATTCAAGCCCAACCTGAGCAACTTAGCGAGACCCTTTAGAAGAAGAGTGGCTTTGATAGAAGGAGGCCGTAGACACCCTCGGTTCCGAAAGGAAGTGGCTCCAGTGAATGCGTACACATGAGACAGACAGACCAATGGGCAGCCAGAAGACCTTGAGCTCGAGAATCCTGACATCATGGTGCGGGCATTAGTCAGGAATGGACTCAAACAGCTTTAGTAATGAGGTGTGCCAACTGGCTTGGGCTTCCCCATGTGGATTCCATCTAAGAGTGCATCTGGATCCACCAGGACCCTACTGTGCCCCCACCTGCCACAGACATCAGAGACTTTTTTCCTTAGGATACTTTCCCCTTTCCTGCTCTTCTCTGGCCTTCCTCCTGTGCTTCTGGGTTAGCAGAGATCGTTCTTAATAAATTTGTTTCTCACAAATTGTTTAATAAAATTGATGTTGAAAAGTTTTTTGTTGTTTTTTGTTTTTTCTTTTAATGGCAGGTTAAAAATAAAATGGGGGGAAGAAAAATGAAAAAGGAAGGAGGCCATCCCATCCAAGTTCTGGACCACTGTGCTTCCCTCTCCTGTTTGGTGTAGCTAGAGACTTCCACGCCTTGAGCCAGTATAAATGGGAATTCACTTGCCTTGGGCCAATGTAGATAGGACCTTGCTCCCCTTGACCTAGCGTAGGCGGAGTGTTTCCATTGTGCCACTTTAGACTTGTTTCTGTTGGATCTGATTACTTTGGCCAGAAAGAATCCTTTTCATGGTCTTAATGCCCTTCCTGATGTGAGTGGAGAGTTGGGTGGTAGCTGATGGAGAAGACGTCTGGAAAGACATTGGACATTCCAAAGGGTTCTGTGTCATCATCTCTATAATCCATGGACAGGGAAGCGAGAGGTGGGCCAGTGGGTAGGGATGGGCCTGCCTGCAGCAGTGACTGTGTTTCACCACATAACCACAGCCTCCATACTCAAAATCTCCTCCTTGCTGCTGCTCAAGGTCACAGGGAGTGAGCACATGGACTTTGGGGATTGGAGATGTTAAACCATCTCAGGGTGGCTTCTTACATAAAAGTCACATGCACCTAGGTGGAGTTGCTCTTACCTTTGGATTTTAGGGACATTGAATTTTATAAACTGAAGTGTGAGCACATAAATAAAGAGTAAGAAACCCTGGAGGATGCAGGGATAGATGTATGGGTCAGTGCAAGTCCACTACTTAGAGGAGTTTATGGGTAGCAAGCAGTTCAGAAACCCAGAAGTGACAATTGTCTTCACAGACCTTGAACAGAAGTAGGCCTCAGTGTGCTCAGTGAGAGCAAGACTGTGGCCCTGAGAGCCACCAAGTGTAGGGTGCCCAGGAGGCCCAGTGTAAAGGAAACTGAAGATTGATCAACAGTTTGCTCAAAGAATACAATGGAGAAAAGAAAGTTTGTTGTTGCTGCTGCTGCTGTTATTTGTAATGAATAGAGCTTCAGGGACATATGAGATGGTCTGGCATTGATGTCATCAGAGATCCAAAATGAGAGAATAGAGTATGGCCCCAAAAATAATTAGGGCTCAATTTTCAAAATGTGGTGAAAAACATGAATCTGTAGACTTCAGCTGCTTGGCAAACCGGGTAGGAGATACCCTAAGACATTCATCCCCAGATAAATCCAGAGTACTTACAAACCAAAGATGAAGGAAAACATTTGAAATGAACCAAAAGAAAATGATACCTTATTGATAGACATGGAACCATTTAAAAGACTGTCGAATCCTTATTGGAAATTACACAAAACAGAAGGCAATGAAGTGCCACAACCAGCGAGGTCATTAATTTAGAAACTGGTAAGGGGCGATAAGGGATTGAAAAAAGATGAACAAACACACACAGGAAAAGCTGGGAAGGTGGATCATCACCCCATGATGCAAGATGAATGACCCAGAGTTAGCATGTTCATTATATAGGTTTTAGCATCAAAAGGATTTTCTGTGAGAAAGTTTAGGAAAGCAGACAGACTTGAAGGTCCCAGTGAAACTTGTGAGATATCAAGGTTATCTTGTTATGTTATGTTATCCTCTATCCCTGGGAGTTGGTGCCTGAGCTGAAGGTTCTAACTGATACAGATCTGCACCTTCAACATGAAGCCTCCCTCTGGATGGGCTTCACCATAGCAAGTGGGACATCTTGACCTGTACCAGTGCACAGGAAGTTCCCAGTGCAAATGCAGCCATGAAGCAATCAGAAACCGTGGTTCAAGCCATCGCTTTCCACCTTGAAGCAATATTTTTAAAGTACCCAAAGGAAAAACATAGGAAAACCAAAATTTCGTATATAGAAAAAAATTCTTCAGAAAGGAAGGTTAAAATAAATACATCTTTATATAAAGGAAAGTTAAGAGCCAGCAGACTTGTTAACAAAAATAATATTTGGTAGTTCAGACAGAAAGAAAATGATACTTGAAGGAAACTTTGGCATCAGGGATAAAGAGAAAGCAACAAAACAACATATATGGACAAATAGAAGGGAACACATGGGATTTGGGGACTGGAGATATTAAACTGTCTCAGGGTTGCTACTGACATAAAAACCAAGTACACCCATGTGGAGTTGCTTATATTTTGGGGTGCTAGGGACACTGAATTTTGTAGTGAAGTGTGCACAAAGAATAAGAAACCTTTAGGTCAGTCATGAAGGTAGGATTTGTGCACCTTCCATCTGTGGCATCTTTGCAGGGCTGAGATTCCTAGAGCTGCTTTGGTGGTTTCTTCCTATTCTTCCCCTTCGTGGTCAGAAATGGATATCTTTATTAAAATATACATGTGCCATTTGTCATGTTATTAGTTTGCCATTTTCTGGGAGAGCCTCTAGTGTTGTGAAATTATCAGAAGCCTAGAAGTTTTTAAAAAGTGAAGTCTTGGAAATTTTTCTAAACAGAAAGATAACTTTTAGCCAGTTTTGGGGTTTGTCTAATGGCATTATCCATTTCCACAATGGGCAAATAATTTATTATTTACAGTTTTATATTTTTGGACAGATTATTTTAGGATACATTAAACAATTGAGAAATGAGAATCAAGTCTGTAATTTTTTTTTACAGATAACATTTTTTATTTGTTTAGTTATACTGGAATTTGTAATATTTTGATTCATCTACACAGAAGAACTTTTCTCTAACTGTGGCTTCTTTAAATTTTAATTCAAAATCTCTCCAAGCTTTCCTTCCTAGCTATATACAACACATTAAACACTAATATTTCGCAAAATCTTCAGTCCTTAATTATGAGTAAACATGAATTAACTGTCTTTCCCTTTGTCCATTATTTCCAAGACAAGGGCAGAACTGTGATCATATATTGACAATAAGTAACCTGAATTCTCTTGAAGAGTTTGATAAATTAAATGACAAAAACTCATATGTAAAGTTTGGTTGCACTCAATCTTATGAGCTTGGAGGCAATCCTATTAATTTACCAGAATTCAGAACTGGGTCTCATCATTTCTTGGAGACACCTCCTCTCAAACCTTTTCTTTAATGATTAAATTCTAAAATAACCCTGTTATTGGGAGAAGGTTTGTCCATATGTGGACTTATCTGTTATTTCCTCCTTATTGTAAGCTGAATGGCATGACAGGACAGAGGCAAAGAGCATAGAAGCAGTTCTTAAGGTTTCAACGCAGAAAGGTCCAAGCTTACAGGCATGGCAGCAGCTTTGCAGATGCCTTCATTGTGATACTTAAAATAACAAAGTTCAACAAAGGCCAAAACTGAGAGTGCTGAAAGACCTTCCTTTGCAACTTTCTGTAGTGCATCTCCTTGAACCTAGTAACATCTTGTCCAGGGCCTCAGTGACTATGGAGAGTGAGTACTGCAACCAAGGAATATTCCTTTGCAGAACAAGGATTCAAATATGCAGCTGAACACAGGCCCAGGAGCAGAATACTGACAACCCTCTCAATAGTCCAGTGAAAAGATGGAGCCCAAATGGTGGTTTGGTTTCAGGTAAATATGATGTGTTCCATTCCATCCTGGGGTAGGTTGGTCCTGGAGAAATGCACGACATGAGTATGTGACCACTGGGGTTTGGAGCTTGGCCTCTTGAGCACAGTAGAGAACATCCAACCTCAAGTGAAACACCATCCTGAATTTTTTTCCCCCGTTACATATAATCTTAATTTCCATCATGTAAGGTAGTTTTTGCCAAGTTTCTTTCCTATGGGGACTATATTTTGCTTTGCAACTAATAAGTATTCTGTAGGGAAATACTTTTTAGACTATGTAACTAACACCCATTTTTCATCAAAATTTTCTAACTAGTTTTAGTATGCATTGTGTTTGAATCTTCTTTGAATCAGTTATTAAAATAATATGCTGGCAAATGGTATTTTTCAAATTATTTTATTTTATTAGAGATTCTAGTATAAGAATGGAAGTCGTTTTTCCTTTATTTTTTTTCTTATTTGTACAAATGGTAAGAACTTATTGACTCTTATTAAATGAATTTGAAACTTTAATCACTTATTTAACTTGCCTCAGATTTGTCCATTGAAAGCCCCTTCAAGTGGGTTAAGGTCCACTTAGCCAATAGAACTAGATAATAGGGGTGTGTGTGTGTGTGTGTGTGTGTGCGCGCGCGCGCGCGCGTATTTGTGCATTTTTACAGACACACGCATATGTATATGTATTTATACATGTCTTTTTATTTCTTTTTTTTTAAGTTCATAATTGAAATTTCAGAACAACATTACAGTTTGCTCTACTCTCCTTCTTTTATTTGTAATACCTGGTTCCTGTTATCCACAGTATATTTAGTTATTTTCTCAATCCTAGAATTCACAAATTAGCTTAAGAATCAGAACTAACTTATACCCCTGGGGCAGAGTTGGACCTCTTAAGAGTTCAGTATTTGTTTACACTTATTTTTTCTTTTGGCCTAAAAGGTATATGATTCATATGTACTGTTCAGGAAATACTTTGTTTAGTTTTATTTTTTCTTGCTTTGCAAAAACAGTTTTTTGTTCTTTAGTATAGTTAAATCATTCCTTTAGAATAGTTTGGTTGTCTTTTTCTGTTATATCCCTTAGTACTTTACCCCCATTCTTTTTGATTTTTAAAAATTACTTATGTTTTTACTCTGTGAATCACTAACGTATTTCCAAAAGTCAGGAATGTACAGGTATCATTTCTTCTGTTTCTTGTGTTCTGTTTTCCCCTAATGCCATGTGGATAAAGCCAGTCTTGTAATGTTCTGATTTATTTTTCTAAGTTTTTTTTTCACACAAATGAGCAGATATGTGTAAGTTTCTTGGTTTCTTATACAAAAGGTACCACAGTTGAGATGCTTTTTTGTATTTTGTTTTTTCTCTTAACTATATTTCCTGGAAATCATTGTGTATTAGTTCAGATACTTTTTAATCATTCTTTTCACAACTACATAGTTGAATCAACCAGTTTCCTATTTGTTGATGTTTAAGTTGCTATTAGTATTTTGCAATCTGAAAGAGTATTCCTGTGTTATTTAATATTGTGTACATGTACTTTTGTATTAGAGATAAATCAGAGTAAATCAATAGAAATGGGACTCTTGAGTCGAACTGCACAAGTGTTGTATAGTTTGTTTGATTTTGCCAAATTCCCTTTCATAAAGGTTATACTAATTCACATTCTATCCAGTAATATATGACTGTATCATTTACCTTTGCTTATAGAAGTAGCTTTACATTTCAGTTTTAGCTAGTTTAGCATCTGATAGATGAGATAGTATCTTGTAGTTTTAATTTACACTCTTCTTATTTTGATTACAGTTGAGGATTTTTCCCGTCTGTTCAAGGTCCATTTTATGTGTTTCTTGTGAGTGCATGTCATCTCTGTCTTTCTATCTACCCTCTCTTGCCTACTTTTATAGTGCCTTTGGTTTTATCACATCAACCTGGCCAGTTCATTATTCTGAAATAACCCTTATCTATGATATCTTTGTGTGTGCTTGGTTGGTTGGTTGGTTGGTTTTTTGGCTATAGTGAGAGTCCCTTCCTCTTCCTCCTATACAATTAAATTTATTGTTTCTTTTCTTTAATCTTACCTGCTTTTGTGTTATGATTAGAAAATGTGTCCTCTATGCTCAGGTTAATGAGCAATTCATCCTTTTCTTTTAATTAGTTTATTTTTACATTTTAGGTCATTGTACACAAATGGAGTACAACTATCATTTTTCTGGTTGTACTCAAAGTAGAATCATACAATTTGCATATTTATACATATACATAAGGTATAGATGTTTGTCTCATTCTATTGTCTTTCCTTCCCCGCCCCCCCACCCCTCATTTTCTTCTGTACAATCCATCCCTTCTCCATTCTTCCCGAGACTTCCCCCACCCCCGTTATGTCTCATCAACCACTTATAAGAGAGATCATTCGACCTTTGGTTTTTTGGGATTGGCTTATTTCACTTAACATGATCTTCTCCAATTCCATTCATTTGCCTGCAAATGTCATAATTTTATTATTCTTTATGGCTGAATAATATTCCATTGTGTATATATACCACGGTTTCTTTATCCATTCCTCTATTGAAGGGCATCTAGGTTGGTTCCATAATCTAGTTATAGTGAATTGGGCTGCTATAACCTTTGAAGTGGCTGCATCACTATAGTATGCAGATTTTAAGTCCTTTGGGTGTAGGACAAGGAGAGGGATAGCTGGGTCAAATGGTGGTTCCATTCCAAGTTTTCAAAGGAATCTCCATACTGCTTTCCAGAGTGGCTGCACCAATTTGCAACCCCACCAGCAATGTATGAGTGTACCTTTTTCCCCACATCCTCGCCAACACCTGTTGTTGCTTGTATTCTTGATAATAGACATTCTAATTGGGGTGAGATGATATCGTAGAGTAGTTTTGATTTGCATTTCTCTTATTACTAAAGATGTTGAACATTTTTTCATATATCTGTGGATTGGTTGTAGATCCTCTTCTGTGAAGTGTCAGCTCATTTCCTTAGCCCATTTATTGATTCGGTTATTTGTATTCTTGGTGTAAAGTTTTTTGAGTTCTTTATATATTCTGGAGATTAGTGCTCTCTATCTGTTGCGTGTGTGGCAAAGATTTTCTCCCACTCTGTAGGCTCTCTCTTCACATTGTTGATTGTTTCCTTTGCTGAGAAAAAGCTTTTTAGTTTGAATCTATCACAGTTATTCTTTCTTTCTTTCTTTCTTTCTTTCTTTCTTTCTTTCTTTCTTTCTTTCTTT
>JAJEJO010003798.1:0-19845 GCA_020662805.1 Glaucomys volans | reverse complement strand
TTTCTTTCTTTCTTTCTTTCTTTCTTTCTTTCTTTCTTTCTTTCTTTATTTTTTTATCACAATTATTTATTCCTGCTTTTATTTCTTGTGCTTTGGGAGTCATGTTAAGGAAATCTGGTCCTAGGCCCACATGATGAAGATTGGGACCTACTTTTTTTTCTATTAGGTGCAGAGTCTCTGGCCTAATTCCTAGGTCTTTGATCCATTTTGAGTTGAGTTTTGTGCAGGGTGAGAGATAGGGGTTTAGTTTCATTTTGCTGCATATGGATTTCTAGTTTTCCTAGCACCATTTGTTGAAGAGGCTATCTTTTCTCCATTGCATGTTTTTCGAGCCTTTGTCTAGTATGAGAAAACTGTATTTATGTGGGTTTGGCTCTGTGTGCTCTGTTCTGTACCATTGATCTACCTGCCTATTTTGGTGCCAATACCATGCCATTTTTTGTTGTCTTTGCTTTGTAGTATACGTGAAGGTCTGGTATTGTGATACCTCCTGCTTCGCTCTTCTTGCTAAGAATTGCTTTAACAATTCAGGGTCTCTTATTCCTCCAAATGAATTTCATGATTGCTTGCTCTATTTCTACGACGAGGTCTGTTATTGGAATTTTAATTGAAATTGCATTGAATTTGTATAGCGCTTTTGGTAGTATGGCCATTTTGACAATATTAATTCTGTCTATCCAAGGACATGGGAGATCTTTCCATCTTCTAAGATTTTCTTTAATTTCTTTCTTTACTGTTCTGTAGTTCTTATTGTAGATGTCTTTCACCTCTTTTGTTAGATTGATTCCCAAATATTTTATTTTTTTCAAGGCTATTGTGAATGGGGTAGTTTTCCTAATTTCTCTTTCAGAGAATTCATCACTTATGAATAAAAATGCATTAGATTTATGAGTATTAATTTTATATCCTGCTACTTTACTGAATTCATTTATGAGTCCAGAAGTTTTCTGATGGAATTTTTTGGCTCCTCTAAATATAGAATCATGTCATTGACAAAAAGGGATAGTTTGAGCTCTTCTTTTCCTATTCGTATCCCTTTAATTTCTTTGGGACGTTGAATAGAAGTGGTGAAAGAGGGCATCCTTGCCTAGTTCCAGTTTTCAAGGGGAATGCTTTCAATTTTTCTCCATTTAGAATGATGTTAGCTGTAGGCTTATCATACATAGCCTTTACAATGTTTAGGAGCATTCCTACTATCCATATTTTTTTCTAGCGTTTTGAGCATGAAGGGGTACTGTATTTTGTCAAATGCTTTCTCTGCATCTATTAAAATAATCACGTGGTTCTTAACTTTAAGTCTGTTGATGTGATGAATTACATTTATTGATTTCCGGATGTTGAACCAACCTGCATCCCCGGGATGAAACCCACTTGATCATGGTGCACTATCTTTTTAATATGCTTTTGTATGCGATTCACTAAAATTTTGTTAAAAATTTTTGCATCTATATTCATTAGAGATATTGGTCTGAAATTTTCTTTTCTTGATGCATCTTTGTCTGGTTTTGGTATCAGGGTGATATTGGCTTCATAGAATGAGTTTGGAAGGGTTCCCTCCTCCTCTATTTCATGGAATACTTTGAGGAGTATTGGAATGAGCTCTTCTTTGAAGATCTTGTAGAACTCAGCTGTGAATCCATCTGGTCCTGGACTTTTCTTTGTTGGTAGGCTTTTTGATGACTTCTTCTATTTCACTGTTTGAAATTGATCTATTTAAATTATGTATACCCTCTAGATTGTTTGGGTGACTCATGTCTCTAGGAACCTGTTGATATCTTCGAGATTTTCTATTTTGTTGGAGTGTAAGTTTTCAAAATAGCTTCTGTTTTGTATTTCAATAGTGTCTGTTGTGATATTTCTGTTTTCATCATGAATTTTAGTAATTTGAGTTTTCTCTCTACTTCTCTTTGTTAGTGTGGCTAAGGGTTTATCAATTTTATTTTTTCAAAGAACCAACTTTTTGTTTTGTCAATTTTATGAATTGTCTCTTTTGTTTCAATTTCATTGATTTCTGCTCTGATTTTAATTATTTCCTGTCTTCTACTACTTTTGGTGATGAACTGTTTCTCTTTTTCTAGGGCTTTGAGCTGTAATGTGAGGACATTTATTTGTTGGCATTTCATTCTTTTATTGAATGCACTCCATGCAATGAATTTTCCTCTTAGCACTGCTTTCATAGTATCCCAGAGATTTTGATATGTTGTATCTTTGTTTTTGTTGACCTCTACGAATTTTTTTATTTCCCCCCTAATGTCTTCTGTTATCCATGCATCATTCAGTAGCATATTATTTAATCTCCAGGTGTTGGAGTAGTTTCTGGTTTTTATTTTATCATTGATTTCTAATTTCATTCCATTATGATCTGAAAGAATACAAGGTAGTATCTCTACCTTTTTGTACTTGCTAAGAGTAGCTTTGTGGCCTAACATATGGTCTGTTTTAGAAAAGGATCCATGAGCTGCTGAGAAGAAAGTGTATTCGCTTATTGATGGATGGAATATTCTATATATGTCTGTTAAGTCTAAGTTAGCAATTGTGTTATTGAGTTCTAAGGCTTCTTTGTTCAATTTCTGCTTGAAAGATCTGTCCAATGGTGAGAGAGGTGTGTTAAAGTCACCCAGTACTATTGTGGTTTGGTCTATTTGGTTCCTGGAATTAAGAAAGATTTGATTGATGTACATGGATGCGCCATTGTTTGGGGCATAAATATTTATGATTGTTACGTCTTGCTGGTTTATGCTTCCCTTCAGCAGTATGAAATGCCCTTCTTATTCCTTATAACTAATTTTGGCTTGAAGGCCAGTTTATCTGATATGAGGATGGAAACCCCTGCTTTTTTACTGAGTCCGTGTGCGTGGTATGTTTGTTCCCATCCTTTCACCTTTAGTCTGTGGGTATCTTTTTCTATGAGCTGCATCTCTTGGAGGCAGCATATTGTTGGGTCTTTCCTTTTAATCCAATCTGGCAGTCTATGTCTTTTGATTGATGAGTTCAGGCCATTAACATTCAGGGTATTATTGAGATATGATTTGTGTTCCCAGTCATTTTGGATTATTTTGGTTTTTAACTTGACTTGGTTTCTCCTTTATTTGTCTATTCCTTTATGGTAGTTCCTCCCCAAGCTGACTTACATTGTTGTTCTTTATTTTTTCCTCATGGAATATTTTGTTTAAAATGTTCTGTAGTACTGACTTTCTATTTGTAAATTCATTTAGCTTTTGTTTATCATGGAAGGATTTTATTTCAACTTCAAACCTGAAGGTAAGTTTTGCTGGGTATAAAAATCTTGGTTGGCATCCATTTCCTTTCAGAGCATGGAATATGTTGTTCCAGGCCCTTCTTGGTCTGTGTTGAGAAATCTGCTGATAACCGTATTCGTTTCCCCCTGAATATGATTTTTTTCTCTCACAGCCTTTAAATTTCTATCTTTTATTTGTATGTTAGGTACTTTCATTATAATGTGCCGTGGTGTTGATCTATTGTAGTTTTGTACATTTGATGTCCTGTATGCATCTTGTATTTGATTTTCCATTTCATTCTTCAGATGTGGGAAATTTTCTGATATTATTTCATTGAATAGATTATTCATTCCTTTGGTTTGTGTCTCTGTACCTTCCTCAATCCCAGTAACTCTCAAATTTGGTCTTTTCATGATATCCCATAATTCTTATAGGCTTTTTTCATGACTTCTTACCATCTTCTCTGTTTGGTCAACTTTATTTTCAAGATTAAATATTTTGTGTTCAATGTCTGAGGTTCTGTCTTCCAGGTGATCTAGCGTGTTGGTTATGCTGTCTATTGAGTTTTTAATTTGGTTTATTGTTTCCTTTATTTCCAGGAGTTCAGTTTGGTTTTCTTTCAGATTCTCTGTCTCTTTTTATTGAAATGATCTTTAACTTCCTGTAACTGTTCTTTTAACTGTTGATTGGTGCAATCATTCATTGCCTGCATTTGCTCTCTCATCACATCATTTGCTTCTCTGATCATTTTAATTGTGTATACTCCGAACCCCCTTTCTGACATTTCTTCTGCCCTGCTATCATTGGATTCTGTTGATGTAGGTTTGTTTGAGATACTTTCTTCCCGTTTTTTCATGTCGCTTCCGTATCTTCTCCTCTATCCGTGAGAATCTGAGGTATTGTAGCTTCCCCCCTATAGGCTTGTGGTGTTCCAAAAGGTTTCCAGTACCTCACTTCCTAGTCCTCAGTAACACTCGATCACGGTCTGGGGCCAGGGTAGGGTATGTCTGGGCCTCTGGGCTGGTCCTCCTTGCAGCTGCCCCCATGCAGAAGTCCCACGGGAGCCCTTGGCGCTAACATACCAGTTGCAGAAGTCTCAGGCCTCTGCACTGGGCTTAGCCTGATGTCTGCCTCTGTGCCTATCTTCCACCCCCCCCTTTTTTTTTTTTACTAGTAATTATAAGACTTCATTTTTCACATTTATATTCTTGATCCATTGGGAGTTTATTCTGATGCATGGTGTGAGTTTTGATTTAATTTTATCTTCTCTAAGTCATTAACCAGCTGAGTGCATTTATTAGAAAGTGTATCTTTGTTCCAGTGATTTTGAGATGTTCCTTTATTAATATGATAAATTTCCGCATGCACCTGGGTTTGTTTTTGGACCTTCCTTTCTCCTCCATCATGGTATTTGCATAGTCCTCTGAAGTTACTACATTAATTTAATTATAGCGGTTTCATAATATTTTTAACATTTGATAGGATTAATCTGTCCTTGTAACTTTTCCTTTCGGTGTTTTCCTACGTATTTTTGATTCTATTTCTGTATGAACTTTGGTATCAATTTGTCTTATTCCATGAAGTTTGTTGGTATTTTTGAGATTTCATTAAGTTTGTAAAAAGGAAGAGTTGATATATTCCTGAATTTTACTTACACAGACTTCTGACATTTCTTGTTAACTTTATTTCTTAAGTATTTTGTTGTTTTTGTTGCTCTTATGTACTTTTTTTCTTTTCTTTTTTCATGTACATGCTAAAACTGGCAGACTTCCTTATACAAAGCTACAAAGCTCAATTTTCCATTGTATCACCCTTTCTTGTTAGAATTTAAGTTTTGTTTGTTCTCCTCTCTTATTGTTAACTCTATAAATTGTGTGGCCAAAAAAATAAAATATGATATATGGACCAGTTTCTCTTAATTATCACGAAATAATAGAAATTTATCTGAAAGCTTAGTATCTATAGTATAACATCTGAAATTTACATAACTGCTGCTTAGAATTTTATTATGTAATTTGTTGTTTCCAGAAAAGGTTAGAATAGGGTCTTTTTGCCCAGATAAGTAAACCAACTGCTAAACCTCCTAGTGGTGTGAGAGGTAGTTTGTTTTGGTGACAAGATAAGAAGAAAGGTAATGATCAGAAAACAAGAAAGCCAAGAATGATTATCCCTGTTTCAGTAGTCACATAAACCACATGAGAAATGTTGAGCTTTTAAATAATTTCTGGTATAATAAACTTTGTTTCAGTAACGTTTTACCTAATGATATGAGTGCCTCTGCTCCTCCCTGTATCCCATCATACTGTGACAAATAACTAAAGTAGACTACCTCATCTGGGCAATTTGGAAGTGTTTGTGATAGAATATGCTTGTATTGTGGGAGTAAAGCTCAGATAGATACCTAAATGATGTAATTGACCTTTAATATTAAAGCAAAGAAAAGATTAATCAACCCCCAGAACTTTTAGGGTTGTTGAGAGTGACTTTTCCAATTTGAAAATCAGTAAGTTGTATTTTTAATGAATTAGTGATCTTAGCTTCATTAACTATTCATTTCAGTTCTCCTTTAAACTAAGTCTTAGGTATCGGGTCTGTGGCTTAGTTTCACTTGTACTGTGGTTGGGATGAAGGGCAGGGGCAGTGGATATGAAGTGTCACCGTTTTATGAACAGAGTATAATATACTACTTTGAAGAGTAAAGAGAGCTAATGTCTGGTTTTGATCCTTAAAGATGATGATATTCTCTAAATATAATCAGAAAAAAGCATAAAATAAGATAACCTTTGTCCTTCAATAGTTTTGAAAACTTGAGCATATCCATTAACTTAATGAGACTGTTTTATCATCTAGAAAATGGAGCTGTTAATGCTACAGCAGTGCTCTGGCCCAGTATTTGGTGCACACACATACACATAAAAACCCTCAGCAAATATTATTGTGTCTCCCCCCCTCTTTTTTTTTTAACCTTAAAAAGCTGTGTGAATCTAACAAAGCAAAAGAATATGAGAACATTTAAAAACTCCTTCTATTATTGACTTGGAATATTCCCCTGTCTTTCTTTGTTTTATTTCTTAAATTTGGTAATCCTGTTTTCAGTCACCAAATTATTTAAAATAGCAATTTAAGTCACATGTGTAAAATCTATTTACTGATAAAAGTGACAGACAGACCTTGAAAGAAATAGTTAAAATATCTTAATGTCTTGTGTAGCAGTATTCTTTGGCTCATGGAAACTGGTAGTTATAAAGTAAAAGCTAAAATCCAGCTAGAAATAAAAGGGAAGAAGACTAGCAGTTTGAATAGGAAAAGTCTTACACTATAGTATAACTCAAAGAAAGTAATAACAGCTGATGGAAGTCCTCAAACCCAAATTGCCTTTTCAGAGGAGTATAAGATCTCCCAGGAAAAGAACTTCCATTTAGTATGCCTACCAGGATCGGTCATTGGTTGGAAATAACCCATAGGAAGTTTTAATTTACCCCAGCAAGAGAATGGGCTTGAGAACTTAGTAGCTGTGACCATTGGTCTTTGCTGTTCTTTGCAGTGGAGAATATGAGAGGCAAATTTTCATAGTTACCACAAGTGTCTTAAGGATACAGATTTTTTTAATATTCCATATAATAATTATCATTTATTAAATGAATATTATATTCTAGGCACTGTATTAGGTATTAATTATATCTATAGCATGATTTAATCCTCACAAAATTGTACATAAGGTAAGGATGCTCATTCCACACATCAGATGAGAGAAGTGACCTCCAGAATGATTGGAAAACTTGCCCAGGTCAACTTAGACACCATGCACAGTAGTGAATGAATTCGGGCATATATTAGCAGAGTTCCATATAATTTTAAAAGTTATCTTATATCTGTTTCATTAATTACTCATTGCAGAGATATTGGAGAAGAAAAATTCAGGATATTCAAAAGTTGGCTCTATTCAAAGACTGTTAAAACAAATATAAGACAAAGTTATGATTCTGAAGTTTCTGAACCTGGATCACTTTTTTTTTATTGGTTCTTTTTAGTTACACATCACAATATAATTCATTTTGATAAAATTATACCAACATGGATTATATTTTATTCTAATTAGGACCCATTCTTATGGGTGTACCTGATGGTGGGATTCACTTAGGCATTTTTCATGTATGTACATAGGAAAATTAGATTCATTCTACTGTCTTTCCTATTCCCATCCCCCACTCCTTCCTTTCATTTCTCTTTGTCTAATCTACTGAACTTCCCTTCTTCCCCCTCTGCATCCCCCTTTACTGTGGTCTGTCTTCCACATATCAGCAAAAACATTCCACCTTTGGTTTTTTGGGATTGGCTTATTTCACTCAGCATGATAGTCTCTAGACCATCCATTTAACGACAGATGTCTTTAAGTCATTCTTCTTTGTGACTGAGTAAGATTCCATTGTGTGTATATGCCAAAATTTTGTTATCCAGTGATCTGTTGAAGGGCATCCAGGTTGGCTCCTTTGTTTAGCTACTGTGAATTGTGCTGCTGTAAACATTGACATGGCTGTATCACTGTAGTATGCTGATATATACAAAGGATTGGGATAACTGGGTCAAATGGTAGTTCCATTCCTTGTTTTTTGAGGAATCTCCATCCTGCTTTCCAGAGCAGTTGCACCAATTTGCAGTCCCACCAACAATGTATGAGTGTACCCTTTTCCCCACATCCTTACCAACATTTATTGTTACTTTTATTCTTTTTTTTTTAATTTTTGATTCATTGTACACAAATGGGGTACAACTATTGTTTCTCTGGTTGTACATGAAGTAGAGTTGCACATTTGCATAATCATACATGTACATAGGGTAATGATGTTTGTCTCATTCTGTTATTTTTCCTTCCCCACTCCCTCCCTACCCCTCTTTTTCCTCTATACAATCCATCCTTCCTCCATTCTTGCCTCCCTTCCACCCCCCATTATGTATCATCATCCACTTATCAGAGAGATCATTTGACCTTCAGTTTTTTGGGATTGGCTTATCTCACTTAGCATGATATACTCCAGCTGCATCCATTTACCTGCAAATGCCATACTTATTCATATTCTTTATGGCTGAGTAATATTCTTGTTACTTGTATTCTTAATAATTGCCATTCTGATTGGAGTGAAGTGAAATCTCAGTGTAGTTTTAATTTTCATTTCTCTAATTGCTAGAGATGTTGAACCTTTTTTCATATATTTGTTGGTCCTTCATGTTTTTTTTGCTTTTGAGAAGGGTCTGTTGACATTTCCTTCGCCCATTTATTTATTGGTTTATTTGTTTATTTTCTTTGGTGTTGAGTTTCTTGAGTTCTTTGTGTATCCTGGAAATTAATGCGCTGTCTGAGGTGAAGGTGGCAAAGATTTTCTTCCATTTCGTAGGTTTTTTCTTCACACTCTTTGACTCTTTTGCCATGAGCAAGCTCTTTAGTTCACTCTCATCCCATTTATTGATTTTTAAAAAAATTTTATTTCTTACATTGTAGGAGTCTTGTTGAGGAAGTCAGTTCCTAAGTTGACATGTTAGAGTAAAATTAGACCTATATTTTCTTCTATTAAGTACAGGGTTTCTAGTCTATTACCTGGATTTTTTTTTTTTTTTTTTTCCAGTGCTAGGGAATGAACCCAGGGCCTTGTGCTTGCAAGGCAAGCACTCTACCAACTGAGCTATATCCCCAGCCCACCTGGATTTTTTATCTTCTTTGAGTTGAGTTTTGTGCAGGGTGAGAGGCAGGATCTCATTCTACTACATATGGATTACCAGTTTTCCCATCACTGTTTGTTGAAGAGGCTATCCTTTCTCCAATGTATGTTTTTGTTGCCTTCGTCTAGTATGAGATAACTATATTTATGTGGGTTTGTCTCTGTGTTTTTTGTTCCACTGGTCTTCATGTCTGTTTTGGTGCTGATACCATGCCATTTTTATTACTACAGCTCTGTAGTATAACTTAAGGCCTGGTATTGCGATGCTGCATGCTTCATATATCTTGCTAAGGATTGCTCTTTCTATGAAAGAGCTAAGGATTGCTCTTTCCAATTCCGTCTTTGGAATTTTAGTAGGAATTGCACTGAATATGTATAGCACTTTTGGTATTATGGCCATTTTGACAATATTAATTCTGCCTATCCAAGAACCATGGGAGGTACAGATTTTTGTGTTACTTTTATTCTTTCCCAAGTGACTAGGTAGGGTGATAAGTAAAATTTTCTTAAACACATGCACACATGCATGCGCACACACACGTACAGATATATGTATATATAAATTTATATTTAAAATAAATTTTCAGGGGCATTACAGTGGCTGGTGTGAAAGGATATTGATATTTTAGTACTATTATATTTAATTTTATTGTCTTCACTATTTCAAAGGGGAGAAATTGAAGATACAATGTTTGTGGTCCTGAATGTCCTTTCTGCTTTTCACTGGCTTGAATGACTTGAGAGAAAGAGAAATAAAACTTGATTAGAGGTATAATATGCTTTTCAAGTTTTCTCACCATTTTTAATCTTTAGTATTATTTACGGTTTGTACTGTTCCATGTCTCCTGTAAATCTGTAATGAGTTCAGAAGCACTGTTTAATATCAGGAGTTAAGAGTTGCCCCCCCCAACTTTTTTATTGGTGTATTATAATTGTACATAACATTAGGTGGGATTCAATATTATGTATTTTTACATGCACACAATATAACAATTAAAGTGTTTTAGTCAGCTTTTCACTGCTGTGACCAAAAGATCTGACCAGAACTGTTGTAAGGGAGGGTAGGTTCATTTGGGGACTCACTGATTTAGAGGTCTCAAGTTCATAGAAGGCCAGTTCCATTCCTCATGGACCATCGCAATGGAAGAGTGTGGTAGAGAGAAACCAACTCACATGATGGTCAGGAAGCAGAGAGCTGAACTGAAAGAAAAAACTTGGACTTGAAAGGTGGGAGTAAAACTTGAGCTAAGAAAGTTGCAATTGTGAAAGACAATACTGCCACTAAAGAAATGCTAAAGACCTTACCCAGTGACAAAAGGAAAGATGGCTTGAGGACACTTCAGGAGCTGGCAAGACCATACCCATCTCTGGCACCAGGGAAGAATTAAAAATTCTTTTGAGAAGAGAGCAGTGGGGCATCCTTCTTACACAGGGGGCCTAGGAAGTGTTTTCAATGTGTTCAGCCACCTAGACACTCAAAGGCTACTGCAGCCAGGGTCCCTGGAGGCTTGGCTGCTGCTTGAGATGTTAAGAGACCTTGGCATCAACCATGTGGTGCTTATTGTGCAGGATTGAAGGTTACTGGAGATAGGGGGTCATGGAGGCTTCCACCAAGATTTCAATGGAAGACCTGGGAGTCTAGGAAATGTGTCCCAGGGTGAGTCCTTTCGGAACGGCCCTGAGAGGACAAAGTCTAGAGATGTGAGGAGGAAGCCAAAGCTGCAGTGGAGATCCCTGAGATTAAGAAATGACAGTTTTGTGGGACATTGTCCTATAAAAGCTGCAGGAATTGAGCAGAGACAAGCCACAGAAAGGCCATTTGGGCTTCAACCAACAAGGCCACAGGGGAGGAAATACACAAGTTCTTTGGAGAAAACATCACAATGCCATGTTCTTCAGATGCTGGACATAAAACTATAGGACTTGTTTGCCCAGCTGAATTACATTCTTGCTTTGGCCCCATCCCTTATTTCTGTGCCCTATTTTTCTGAATGTATATGTTTCGCCTGGACCTATTGTAAGTTGCTTTTGATTTTTCCAGGAGCTCACACTGCAAGATTGCCTTGAGTCTCAGAGAAGACATTGGAGTTGAACTTTCGGGCAGTCTTGAACCTGTTGAGACTATGGCAACTCTTGGAAATTGACTTAAATGTATTTTGCATTGTAGGATGAGTATGAACTTTTTTGGGGGCCAGGGGCAAAATGTTATGGTCTAGATATTAGGTGTCTCCCAAAAGCTCATACGTGAGATAATGCAAGAAGCATTAGCAGAGAAATGGCTGGGTTATGAGAACCTTAACCCAATCAGTGAATTAATCCCCCAATGGGGTTAACCAAAGTGAAGGCTGGTAGAGTGTGGTTGGAGGAGGTGGGTTACTGGGGGCATGCCTTTGGGGTATATATTTTGTATTTGGCAAATATCTATCTCTTCTCTGTGAGCCGCTTCCCTGTACCACACCCTAATGCTTTGATGTTCAGCCTCACCTTGAACCTCAGGGAATAGAGCCAGTTGTCTTTGGACCAAGACCTCTGAAACTGGGAGCCCCCAAATAAACTTTTCCTTCTCTATAATTGTTGTGGTTGGCTCTTTTAGTCACAGTAGGAAAAAAGCAGGCTAAAAGAGTTGGCCAGTATCATTCACCATTGTTTCTCCTTTGTTTCCCCTCCTTCCTCCCCAAAGTTGCTTTTTTATTAGATTCAGTAAAATTTTGTATTTGTTGTGGGTGGTTAGCCACCTTGATATATTTATTTCTAACAGTTTTACTCAGATACAATTCATGTACTGTAAAATCACCCTTTTAAAGCTTACAATTCATTGGTTTTAGTTACAGAGTTGTGCAACTATCACCACCATGAAATTTCAGAATAGTTTCCTCACCTCAAAAATATATCCTGTACCTATTAGCTGTCAGTCCCCATCTTTTCCCACTAGGCTCTGGAAACCACTAATCCACTTAATGTATGTAGAGACTTGCCCATTCCAGACATTTCCTATAAATGAAATCATACAGTATAGTAACTTTTATGTCTGGTTTTTATGTCTTACAGTCATATTTTTAAGGTTAATACCTGTTGTATCATGTCTCAGTATATCATTCTTATTGATGATTAAATAATATTCCATTTCATGAATATGGTATATTTTGTTTATCTGTTCATCAGATAATGAATATCTGGGATATTTACATTTTGGGGCTTTTAAAATGATGCTGCTGTATTTGTGCACAAAGTTTTTGTAGGGACAATTGCTTTCATTTGTACTGGGTTTATTCCTAGGAGTAGAATTTCTGGATCATGTGGTGATTCTGTGATTAACATCTTGAGGAAATTTTCACCTCTTTTCCTGTACTGTTTTACAATTCCATACCATGGTGTGATCACTGCAGTTTCTTTATATCTTCAGAAACACTTATTATTATCTACTTTTGTTTAAACCTGTCTTAGTGTATGTGAAGGAATATCTCATTGTCACCTTATATTTGCAATTTTTGATGCTAATTATGTTGAACATTTTTTCGTGTGCTTATTAACCATTTGTACTCTTGGGAGTAATGTCTATTAAAATACTTTGCCCATTAAAATTTTTTATTTTCAAATTAAAATATTCTTGGACTATTTTTTGAAGTTTTAGTTTGACAGAAAAATGAGTGGAAAGTACAGAAAATTCAGAGGCTACACTTCTGTCCACCTTATTTCCCTTATTATTAATATCTTTTGTTGGTATAGTACATTTGTAACAATCACTAAAACAATATTGATGTAGTATTAATTGAAGTCTGCCGTTTGCATAATGGTTTACTTGCATTGTACAGTCTGTGGTTTTTTATAAATGCATAATGACTTATATCCACTGTTGTAGTACCATATAAAATAGTTTCATGGCCCTAAAAATCTCCTGAGCTCAACCTGTTCATCTTGCCTTCCCTCAAAATCCTCAATTATCATTGATCTTTTTACTGTTAAAGTTTTGACTTTTGTAGACTGTCGTAGTTAGAATCATACAGCTGTATACTTTTCAGATTCTTCAGATTGACTTTTATCACTTAGCAATATGCACTTAATGTACCTGCATAACTTTTCATGGAATGATAGCTCATTTTTTTAGTGTTGAATATTTCATTATTTGGATATATCATAGTTTGTTTATCCATTTACTTCTTGAAAGTCATATTACTTGCTTCCAAATGTTAGTAATCATCAATGAAGCTTTGTAAAGGATTTCTGTGCAGGCTTTTGTTGTTGACCTAAGTTTTAAACACATTTGGTTAAATAACCAAGTAGCACAAATTCCTGTATTTTATTGTAAGAGCAACTACAAAATTGTCTTCCAAAGTAGCTGTGCAAATTCTTATTCCCATCAGCAATGAATGAGTGTTTGTGTTGCTCCATATCTTTATTAGCCATTATATTGTCAGTGTTTTGGACTTAAGCAATATTTTAATAGGTGTGTAGTACAGTATCATTGTTCTAACTTGGAATTCCCTGATGGAAAATGATATTGAGCATATTTTTGTATGCTTACTTGCTCTCTGTATACAGTTTGATCCTTTGTATCTATGGGTTATGCGTACATGGATTCAACCAACTGCAGATTGAAAATATTGGCAAAAATTATACTGAACATGCACAGGTTTGTTTTCCTTGTCTGTGTTCCCTAAACACTACAGTACAACTATTTGCATAGCATTTACATTGTATTAGGTATCATGTAATCTAGAGATGATTTTAAATGTCCAGAAAAATGTGTGTAGGTTATATGCAAGTATCATTCAATTTTATATAACCAACTTGAGCATCTACAGAGTTTGGTACACACCCCAACAACCTGTGTGTATGGCCTGTAATGAATTCCCTGTGAACACTAAGGGAAGCTGCATATTCTTTGGTGAGGTATCTCTTGAGGCCCTGTCTTTGTCTATTTGGGCTGTTTTATAAATATATTAAAAAAATAACCTAGACGACTTATAAACAATAGAAAATTATTCCCCACAGTTCTAAAGGCTGGAAAGATCAAGGCACAGACAGATTCCATGTCTGATGAAGACTCATTTCCTTGTTTTTAGATGGTGCCTTCTTGCCTTGTCTTCATTGTAAGATTAAAAGGGCAAGGCAGTTGTCTAAGGCCTCTTATATACAAGTATTAGTTATTTTCATTAGAGCAAAAACACCTGCAAATTCCTACCTCGTATACCATCATACTGATGATTAGATTTAAACATGAAATTTGAGGGAGTTAGATAAACATTCAGACCACAGCAAGTCTTACATCCAATTTATTTTCTTATTGTTAAGTTTCAAGAGTTCTTTGTTTAATTTGGATTATAATCCTTGATCAGTTACATATTTTGCCAAGATTTTTCTCCTATATTGTGAGGTTTTTTTTTCACTAGTCCCTTCCTCAGGGAAGTTTTTTTATTATAATGAAATTATGTTAAGTTTTTATTTTTTCTTTTTAGTTATACATGACAGTAGAATCCATTTTACTATATTTATGCAAATATGGAATACATCTTCTAATTAGGATCTCATTCTGTGAGCATACACAATGGTGGGATTCACTGTGGTATATTCATATATGTAGAAAGGAAAATTATGTCAGATTCATTCTGCTGTCTTTCATATTTCAATCCACTGCCCTTTCCTTCATTCCCCTTTTGTCTAACCCACAGAATTTCTATTCTTCCCCTCTCTCCAGCCCCTTGTTGTGGGTTAGCATTCACACAACAGAGAGAACATTCCACCTTTACTTTTGGGGATTGGCTTATTTCACTGAGTACAATAGTGTCCAGATCTAGCCATTTACTGGCAAAAAATTAACCTAGATGACTTATAAACAATAGAAAATTATTCCCCACATGAAAAAGTCATTCTCCTTTATGGCTGAGTAATACCCCATTGTATAGGTAAACCACATTTTCTTTATCTATTCATCGATTTAAAGGGCACCTAGTTGGCTCCTTAGCTTAGCTACTGTGAATTGTGCTTCTATAAACATTGATGTGGCTGTGTCACTGTGGTATGCTGATTTTAACTCCTTTGGATATATGCAGAGGATTGGGATAATTGGGTCAAATGGTGGTTCCATTCCTAGTTTTTTGAGGAATCTCCATACTACTTTCCAGAGTGGTTGCACCCAATTGCAGTCCCACCACAACCTGGGACTTTTCCCCACACCTGGCCAACATTTATTGTTACTTGTATTCTTAATAGTTGCCATTCTGATGAGTGAGGTGAAAGCTCAGTGTAGTTTTAATTTTCATATCTCTAATTGCTAGAGATTTTGAACATTTTTTCATATATTTGTTGGTCCTTCACATTTCTGCCTTTGAGAAGGGTCTGTTCAGTTCCTTTGCCCATTTATTTATTGGTTTATATGTTTATTTTCTTTGGTGTTGAGTTTCTTGAGTTCTTTGTATATCTTGGAAATTAATGCGCTGTCTGAGGTGAAGGTGGCAAAGATTTTCTCCCATTCTGTATACTCTCTCTTCACAATCTTGACTATTTCCATTGTTGAGAATGTTCTGTAGTGCAGGCTTTCTATTTGTGAATTCTTTTTAACTTTTGTTTATCATGGAAGGATTTTATTTTGTCTTCAATTCTGAGCTTAATTTTGTTGGGCATATTATTCTTGGTTGGCATCCATTTTCTTTCAGAGCTTGGTATATCTTATTCTCAGACCTCCTACCTTTGAGGGTCTGGTTGAGAAATCAACTGAAATCTACATTGGTTTACCTCTAAATGTGACCTGTCATTTTTCTCTATCAGCCCTTAAAATTTTATCCTTATTCTGTATGGTAGGCATTTTCATAAAATTGTGCCTTGGTGTAGGTCTGTTATAATTTTATATATTTGGAGTCCTCTGTGCCTCCTGTATTTGATTTTTCCCTTTCATTTCTCATGTTTGGAAAATATTCTATTATTTCATTGGAAAAATTATTCATTCCTTTCAGAGTCTTTATCTTTCCCAATGAATCTTAAACTTGGCCTTTTCATGTTATCCCATATTCCTTGAAAGTTCTATTCATGATCTTTTATCATCTTTGCTCCATGATCAACTTTGTTTCTAGTTTATATATTTTCTCTTCATTGCCTGAAACTCTATATTACAAGTGATCTAGTCTGTTGGGTGATGCTTTCCATTGACTTTTTAATTTGGTTCCTTGATTCATTCATATTGAGGATTTCCATTAGGTTCTTTTGCAGAATCTGTTTATTGAAGTGATCTTTCACTTCCTATATTTCTCTCCGATTTTACTCCTTACATCATCTTTTACCTTGCAGAGCACTTTAACTATGGACTATAAATTCCTTTTTTGACAATTCCTCTCCTGTCTAATCACTGGATTCTGTCATTGAAGTATTTTGCTTTGTTTGGGATTGTTTGTTCCCTTGTTTTTTCATGTTGTTTGTGTGTCTTCCCCTTTATCAGTATGAATTTGAAGCATCAGAGTTTCTACCCTATGAACATATAGTGTCTCTGATGGTTTCTAGATCTCACAGTTTGGGGGAGACAAATAATAACAATCACCAATGCAAACAGTGTACAACATTAAATTAAATACTTAGTTCCTACTGTGACATCTAAAATGTTATTTGGCACAATAAATAGAAGTGGTATGATAAGCAATTGCCAACAGTATAAATAGTAAATTTGCAAAAGGGTGTGCTATTTCAACGGTGAACAGGGAGAATGCAGATGAGATGTGATAATTAAGGGGGAATAGGATTGTGATGATTATGGGGAATAGGAGTGATAGTAGAAGTAAAAAATAAAGGAAGTGTGAAAGAGAGAATAATAGAGTTTGGCTGTTAGCACAAGAAAAGAGAAAGTGAATCACGAGAAATAGACCAGTGAAAACCAATACAAAACAAAACCCAAATACACTAATCAAAAACCCTAGCTCTCAAAATACATCCATGAAAAACAACTACCTTCCAAAAATGCTGGAAATTAGAAAAGTGAGACAGACATGTATATGTATAAATGTCCATGAACAATTCAACACAAAACAAATCAAGGAGGGAGAGAGAGAAAAATAAAAATTAAAAAATAAAATGATAAAATAAAAAATTCTTAATGAAAAATTAAATTGTTTCCTTTGCAGTGGTCAAAAATTGTCAATGAGAATATATTTTCTTTGTCTGTTCTCAAATGTCTTTTGGTTTTTTTCTTGAGGTACATACTGTACAAAAGACTTGTAGTTGCAGGCTGTCAAGTCCTTCCTCTTTTTCTGTTCCTCATCAAGTTGCTGGTTGAAGTTCAAAGAATCTTGGCTTCCATTCTCGGCAGTCTGAGGTGTTGCAGGTTGGAGAGTGTTATCTATTCTACTCTCAGGATGGGATCACTGTAGAATTCTGTGAGAGGATTTCCCATAGGTGGAGACTCCTTAAGGTAGAGCCCAAATGCTATTTTGAATGGTGTGTGGCCTGAAGATTTTAATTCATTACACCTGTGGATCCTGGCAGCTGCTGATCCATGCTGGGAGTCTGCATTCCAAGAGTCTCCTTTGGGTTCCATTGTGGTGGTGGAGGAGTCAATCTTTTACCCCCTGCACCAACCACAGCACAGTCCCGAAGTACATAGTCACTCCCACTAGCCCAATCAAATTCCTGGCCCAACCTAGCTGGTCCTGTAGGCCACCAGACTTAAAGGGTGAGAGGACCAAGGACCTCTCAGGTCTCAACCTGTATTCCCCTGGGTAAAACACTCTCCGTGCCTGAATTTTTTCTGGTTTCCTAGGCACTCTGAGTGGTGTGGCTAACCTCCGTCTGGTCTGGTTTTCGGACCCAGCTCAGATTATATAGGTCTGCATGCCTGGACTTGCTACGATAGCCACTGGCCACTGTAGTGTGGTGAGAATGTGACTCCTTCCTCAGCTCTTCAGGAACAACTAGGAGATGGGTGACATCTTTCTCACACCAGTATATAATGTAGCACACCCTCTGGTTCAGTCCAGCAGTGTCCTTAATCTCCCATTTTTCCATACCAAAGACACATGATGGTGCCACCTGAAATGCAGGTTCTCTTAGTCCCTCTCCCTGATTTGCCTCTGATGGATGGATCAACCCTGGTGGTGAGTTTTCTTCTTTTATTATTTTATATCAAACCTTCTGAGGCCCAAGGTATTCCCATAGTCCAATCTTAAATCCCAGTGAAATCCTTCTTTTTATCCCCCTCACTGAGAAGCTGTTTATCTGCTTTACTGGTGTTAGCCACCGAGCAGCTCAAAAGCAACCTCCTCTACTCTACCATCGTCCAGTCTATGAAAGTTATGTTATAATGAAGTTTTTCTTCTTTCGTGAGTCATGATTTTGGTGTTGTATTTTATTTATTTACTTATTTAATTTGGGGGGAGGTCAGGGTGCTGGGGATTGAGCCATGTTAGGACTCTATTCAGGACAGTCTTGTCATAGAGCTACACCACCAGCCCCTGGTGTTATATTTACAGTTTCAAGCAAACCAAAGGACATTTAGATCTTCTCATGTACTATCTTCTAGGAGTTTTATAGTTTTATATTTTATACTGGATTGGTTCCATTTTGAGTTATTTTTTTGTGAAAGATGTAAGGCCTCTCTCTAGATTAATTTGTTTATATGTACCTCTTTAGTTGTTTCAGCATAATTTATTATAAATACTGTCCATTTCCCATTGAATTGCCTTTGTTTCTTTGTCAGTATTGACTATATTTTTTGTGCTATTTCTGGGCTGTCCTATTGCAGTAATAGTCATTTTTGTTTGTCCTTTCACCAATAGCACTCTGTCTTTCTTACAGTAGCTTTTTACAGTAAATTTCCTGATCTTGTTAAATAACATATATGGAAAACCTACAGTTAACATCAGACTAAATGATGAGAAGTTAGATGCTTCCCTGCTGTGATCAGAAATAACTCTAGGGTCTCTTGGGGCATATGGATTTACTGTATTACTGTAAATATTTAGAAGTGGATTAAACACTTCAATCTAGTGTAAATACTAAGAAGAAAAACAAAACTTTGGATAGCTCTCAATTTTTACAGAAGATATATTTTAGGGAAATATTGTTTTAAGCAAAACCTTTGAATAGAATCCTGTTTCAGTGGATTTTAGGAAAGATTTCACTAGTTTATTTCTGTGGTGAAGAGAAAGGCCTCCCAATAGAATCAACTTTCAAAAAGATGATGATAGACAGCCAGCCATATGCTGCTTAGTAGACACATACTGTTAAGCTTGCTGCTTGTTTCTTCCTGTTAAAGTTCACTTTTCTTTTATTGAACTTTATGTAATGGAACATAAAATTCCCTTCTGGGAGTCCTCCCTTGTCTCCGTACTTTAGCTTGCAGAAGTTTTTCTTCTTTTAAATGCGAGGTAGCAGGTGATGTAAAATGGAACAAAAGCTTCTGTGTCTTCTTTAGAGATGGATATGTTTTAATGGTTATTGGTTAAAACAGAAGAATAATTTTCCCTTTAGATGTGTCTTTCAGGTTTTCTTATTGGTATGATTTTTTTTTTTCTGTATTGGATCATCATTATTTTTTAAAGTAAGATGGAAACAAATTAGCTATAATCTAATTTACTTTTTTTTTTTTTTTGGAAGTACTAATCAGATTACTACAGTGATGCAGCCACATCAATGTTCATAGCTGCTCAATTCACAATAGCTAGATTATGGAATCAACCTAGATGCCCTTCAGTAGATGAATGGATAAAGAAACTGTGGTATATATACACAATGGAATATTACTCAGCCATAAAGAAAAATAAAATTATGACATTTGTAGGTAAATGGATGATGTTGGAGACTGTTATACTAAGTGAGATCAGCCAATCCCAAAAATCCAAAGGCCGAATGGTCTCACTGATAAATGAATGATGATGCATAATGGGGGGGGGTGGCAAGAATGGAGGAAGGAT
>JAJEJO010003797.1:31050-107399 GCA_020662805.1 Glaucomys volans | reverse complement strand
GTTCAATCCCTGGTTCAAAAAAAAAAAAAATTTTTTTGCAAATCAAAGCAATAGTCTTTCTTCCTTCTATCCTTAAGTGACATGTACTGCCATCTGTTCATTTTTAAAATGGTCCTTTCTTCAGTGCTTTGATGTTTTAAACTGTATGGACAAAGAAAGTAATTAAAAGATATTATAGATTTATAAATTAATGTACCTTGCCTCATTTGATGTTCTTTGGAAAATTCTTTATTAATTTAGGATATTCCTAATGTAATTTTTCCTTTCCAATTTTATGGCACTATATCTTATGCATTTTAAGTTTCATTTGATGCTTAATGCCTTTATATTTAGAATTACAATGGAAAGGTCATTTAATTTGCATATGGTTATAAAATTGAAGTAATAAACCATGGAGAAATTGACATAATTAAAAATATCTAGTAAATCTATTTCATGTGCATTGCCTTATTTCTAGATTTGTTAAAAATTGGAATATAAAAATATGAATGCCAAAAGCTAGTATGAACTATATTTTAATGTATATTATATAACGAGGGACATTATATATTAATCTGCTCTTGATTCTGCTTCAAAACTATATTCATGACATTTTGTAATTTTTTTGTAAATAAAATTCTCTATAAAAAAAAAATGATGTTGGCAGTGGGCTTAGCATAATAGCCTTTACCATGTTGAGGTATGTTCCTACCATCCCTATTTTTTCTAGTGTTTTGAGCATGAAGGGGTGTTGTATTTTGTCAAATGCTTTCTCAGCATCTATCCAAATAATCATATGATTCTTAACCTTAAGTTTATTGATGTGATGAATTACATTTATTGATTTCCGGATGTTGAACCAACCTTGCATTCCTGGGATAAACCCCACTTGATCAGGATACGCTATCTTCTTAATATGTTTTTGTAAGCGATTTGCCAGAATTTTGTTGAGGATTTTAGCATCTATATTCATCAGAGCTATTGGCCTAAAGTTTTCTTTTCTAGATGTGTCTTTGTCTGGTTTTGGTATCAGAGTGATACTAGCTTCATAGAATGAATTTGGGAGAGTTCCCTCCTTTTCTATTTCATGAAATACTTTCAGGAGTATTGGTATAAGTTCTTCTTTGAACGTCTTGTACAACTCAGCTGAGAATCCATCTGGTCCTGGGCTTTTCTTGGTTGGTAGGCTCTTCATGGTTTCTTTTATTTCATTGCTTGAAATTGATCTGTTTAAATTGTGTATGTTCTCCTGGTTCAGTTTGGGAGGATCATATGTCTCTAGAAATTTGTTGATGTCTTCAAGAGTTTCTATTTTATTGGAGTATAGGTTTTCAAAGTAGCTTCTAATTTTGTTTTGTATTCAGTGGTGTCTGTTGTGATATTTCCTTTTTCATCACGAATTTTAGTAATTTGAGTTTTCTCTCTCCTTCTCTTTGTTAGTGTGGCTAAGGGTTTATCTATTCTGTTTACTTTTTCAAAGAACCAACTTTTTGTTTTGTCAATATTTTGAATTGTTTCTTTTGTTTCAATTTCATTGATTTCAGCTTTGATTTTAATTATTTCCTGTCATCTACTACTTTTGGTGTCATTCTGTTCTTCTTTTTCTAGGGTTTTGAGAAGTAAGGTTAGGTCATTGAGTTGTTGGCTTTTTATTCTTTTCTTGAATGTGCTCAATGCAATGAATTTTCCTCTTAGTATTGCTTTCATAGTGTCCCAGAGATTCTGATATGTTGTACATCATTCTCATTTACCTTTAAGAATTTTTTTATCTCCTCCCTGATGTTTTCTGTTATCCATGCTTCATTCAATAGCATATTATTTAGTCTCCAGGTGTTGGAGTAGTTTCTGTTTTTTATTTTGTCGTTGATTTCTAATTTCATTCCATTATGATCCGATAGAATACAAGGTAATATCTCTACTTTTTTGCATTAACTAAGGGCTGCTTTGTGGCATAACATATGGTCTATTTTAGAGAAGGAGCCATGAACGGCTGAGAAGAAAGTGTATTCACTCATTGATGGATGTAATATTCTATATATGTCTGTTAAGTCTAAGTTATTCATTGTGTTATTGAGTTCTGTGGTTTCTTTGTTTAGTTTTTGATTGGTAGATCTGTCCAGTAGTGACAGTGGTGTGTTAAAGTCACCCAGAATTATTGTCTTGTGGTCTATTTGATTCCTGTGCATTTGGTGTTCTGTAAGCCTCCTGCAGTTGAGTTTCCATTTCATTCTTCAGGTTTGGGAAATTTTCTGATATTATTTCATTGAATAGGTTGTTCATTCCTTTGGTTTGTATCTCTGTGCCTTCCTCATTCCCGATAATTCTTAAATTTGGTCTTTTCATGATATCCCATAATTCTTGGAGGTTCTATTCATGATCTCATACCATCTTCTCTGGGCAACTTTATTTTCAAGACTCAATATTTTGTCTTCATTGTCTGAGGTTCTGTCTTCCAAGTGATCAGTCTGTTGGTGATGTTTTCATTGAATTTTTTATTTGGTTTATTGTTTCCTTCATTTCAAGGATTTCTGTTTGGCTCCTTTTCAGAATCTCTATCTCTTTGTAGTGGTGATCTTTTTTTTTCCTGTAGTTGCTCTTTCAGCTGCTTATTGGAATGGTCAATCATTACCTGCACTTGCTCTCTTATCTCATCATTTGCTTCTCTGATCATTTTAATCATGTGTATTCTGAACTCCTTTTCTGGCATTTCTTCTACCAGGCTGTCAGTGGATTCTATTGGTGTAGAATCTTGGTTTGTTTGGAACACTTTCCTCCCTTGTTTTTTCATGTTGTTCATGTATCTTCCCCTCTAGCAATGCAGATCTGGGGTATTGTAGTTTCTGCCCTATAGGCTTATAGTGACCCTATAGTTTTCCAAAACCTCTTCTTTAAGGGGGGGCGGTTGTTGTACCCAAAGAAAATAAAATCATCCAAGCTGATCACGTAAAGCCGAAAGAAGCCTTTGTTTTAGCTGGCCAGCGACAATCACCCTTACACCTAAGAGCAGTGTCCTGGGAAATTGTGCATTAGTTCTTTGTCGCCAGCATTTTTGGGGCGCGGGAAGGGACTAGGGTGGGTCTGTAGGGAGGGGAGGGATTCTACAGGACTGGAAAGGAATTTGGGTAGGGGGATGTATTAGGGTGGGTCTTTAGGGAGGGAAGGGATTAGGGTGGGGTTGACTCTCCCGTCCTTGCTAGAGAATCTCCCTGGGGAGGACAACATTTTAATCTGTTTTCTGCTGCTCTAACAGATCGGCAGATGAACCTTGGTTGGTGGGCAATGGGCAGGTGTAAGGCAGGCCATGGGCAGGCCATGAGCAGGCAAACAGGCAAGTGAAGGATGATAGGCGGAGGTCAGTGAGCAATCTGCACTCAGATGTAGTCGCTAAGCTGGTCGACTGCGGTGATCCAGGTAGACCGATGTGGTAAACAGCAGGGGATCAATGAGGAACAAAGACTGCTTCACGGAGAAACAGATTTTCCTCTGCTTGAATCCTGAGTTATGGAGTGACAAGGAACGAAACCTCTCTCTAGTGCGCCATCTTCTTCCATCTCTATTCCTTGGTAGTGTCCTTTTACACAAAAAATTTCTTAATTTTCACAAAGTACATCATGACTATTTTTTTCTTTAGTTGCTTGTGCTTTTGGTGTCAAAACCAAGAAATTGTCATCTAATCAAAGGTCACAAAGATTTGCACCTAATTTTCTTCTAAGAGTTAATGATGGTGGCACTTCTATTTAGGACTTTCATTCATTTAGGGTTAATTTTGTATGTGGTACAAGGTTAGGTCCACTTCATTTTTTTGCATGTGGACATCCAGGTGTCCCAGTACCATCTGTTAAATAGTCTACCCTTTCCCCACAGAATGGTCTTGACACTGTTGTCAGAATCAGTTCACCATCCCAGCGGCTGAGGAGGCCAAGGCAGGAGGATCACAAGTGCAAAGGCAGTCTCTACAACTTAGTGAAGCCTTAACCAACTTTATGAGGCCCCTCTTTCAAAATAAAAAATAAAAGCAGGGTGGGGATATGGCTCAGTGGTTAAGTGCCCCTGCGTTCAATCCCTGGTACCAAAAAAATAAATAAAATTTCATCTCAAGACAGTTTTAGTTGCTATCTTCCTAGGAAGTTGTGTATTTCATCCAGATTGTCTGATTTATTGTTGTACAATTGTTCGTACCAATCCCTTATCACATTTCCTATTTTTGTAAAGTAGATAGTGGGTAATAACTCCCCCTTTATTCCTAATTAAACTGATTTGAATATTTTCTCTCTTATCCTAATCTAGCTAAAGCTTTGTCAATTTTTTTTTTTTTTTTTTTTTTTTTGGTGTGTGTGCCAGGAATTGAACCCAGGGGCACTCAACCACTGAGACATACCTCCAGCCCTATTTTGTATTTTATTAGAGACAGGGTCTCACTGAATTGCTTAGCACCTCGCTTTTGCTGAAGCTGGCTTTGAACTCGTGATCCTCCTGCCTCAGCCACCAGAGCTGCTGGGATTATAGGCGTGCGCCACCGCGCCTGGCACCCTCTTTGCTCTTTATTTTGAACAGGGTCTTACTAAATTGCTGAGGCTGGTTTTGTACTTGCGATCCTCCTGCCTCAACCTCTTGAATCGCTGGGATCATCAGTGTGTGCCCCCTCACCTTGCTAAATTTCAAATTTATAGCCTCCAAAACTGTGAGAAAAATTAGTTTCTATTGTTTGAAGCTGCCTTGTTTGTAATCATTAGTTACAACTAGTTTTGGGTTCATTGATCTTATCTATCGATGTCCTAGTCTCTATATCACTTATGCCCACTTTAATCTTTATAATTTTCTTAATTTTACTTTCTTTGGGTTCAATTTGCTCTGATTTCTTTTTTTAATTTTTTTTTTTTAGTTGTTGATGGACCTTTATTTATTTATATGCCATCCTGAGAATTGAACCCAGTGCCTCACACATGCTAGGCAAGCACTCTACCACTGAGCCACAACCCCAGTCCCTGCTCTGATTTCTCAAGGGGAAAATTTAGATTACTGATTTGAGATCTTTCTTTTTAAACACCTTCCCCTCTGAACACTGCTTTGGCTGCATTTCATCAGTTTGGGTATGTTATATTTTACTTTTAATCACCTCAAAGTATTTTCTAATTTGTCATGTGATTTCTTCTTTGACTCACTGGGTCTTGAGAAGTGTGTTGTTTGATTTCCACACACTTATTGGTGTCTTATATTCTCTCCTGCAGCTGACTTCTAATTTCATTCCATGTGGTCAGAGAACAGGGTTTGCCTGGTTTTAATCTTTTTACATTTATTGAGATGTATTCTGTCTATCCTGGAGGATGTACCATGTGTGCTCGGGGAGAATTAGCTTCTCTTGTTGCTCCTGGAGTGTCGTGTACGTGTTTGCACGTGTCTGCTAGGTTTAGTTGGTCTATAGTATTGTTCAAGTCTTCCATTTCCCTGCTGCTCTTCTGTCTCATTCTACCCACTATGGAAAGTAAGAGTGTACACCCAGAATTAGAGTTGCCAGATCGTATAGTAATTCCAGATTTAACTTTTTGAGAAATTCACATTGTTTTCCATGGCAGTGGCACCATCTTATCATTCCCATCAGCAGTACACAGGACTCCAGTTTCCTCACATCCTTGATAACACTTGTTGTTTTCTGTTTCATTTTATTTTGATGACAGTCCTTCTCGTGAGTGTGATGCAGTATTCCTTTTTTTTGATTCGCGTGCCCCGTGTTCAATCCCCAGTAACAACACAACAACAAATCACCAATTATACTAGAGAGCAAGATACTTTATTGCATGTAAGTTAGATATGCCTTCATAAAAAGAGTCAAAACACTTTTTGAATAGTACTACTTAACCATGTGCAAAATTCAAAATGTATCAAAGAATTCACAAGAGTACACCCTCCCAGGCCTAATCCCCAACCACGGGGCTCCTCTTCCTAGAAGATTCAGGATTATTCTATGCAGAGTAAGGCAATTGCCTGTCCCCACCTGTATTATATATTATTGACATAGCGTACTCTACCCACTGCTATGAACCTTGCTTCTCTCACTCGACACAGTATCTTAGGTATCATTCTATATGAATGCATGGTTTCCCGGGATTTGGATTCATTCAGTTTTGCTTTTTTGAGTGAGGAGGAGTCCTTTGAAGGGATGCACCATATTTTTAAAATCATTTCCACACAGGTGGACGTCCGGGTGGTCTCTAGTCATTTCTTATTGCTTTCAAACACTTTGCACGCATGCAGGGATATCTCTAAGTCAGAACCCTAGACATGGAATTCCTGGACCACAGATATGTACGTTTGTCATCTTGATAGATAGAGCCCGATTTCCTTCTGTAGAGGTTGTTCCAATTTCATCCCACTTGCAATTTTTTTTTGGGGGGGTGGATTCTTTGTTTATTTGCTACATGGGTTTGAACCCAGGTGCACTTTACCACTAAGCTATAAACCCAGCATTTTAAATATTGTTTTTATTTTGAGACAGGGTTTCACTAAGTTGTTTAGAGTCTTGCTAAATTGCAGAGACTGACTTTGAACTTGGGATCCTCCTGCCTCAGCCTCCCGAGCCGCTGGGATTACAGGTGTGCACCAACTCGCTGGTAATGTTTGAACATGCTTATTTTCCCCACAGCCTTCTAAAGTACAGATGGGGGTGTGGGGGTGTAGCTCAGTGGTAGAGCAACTGCCTAGCATGCAGGCCCAGCGCTGCAATAAATTAGGAAATACAGACAAACGTCGTGTCACTCCCACATTCACCTCTCCAAGCTTCCTGATGCTCTTAGAGTAGAATCTGCACTGCTCGCCCTGGTCTGCGGGGGCTGCCTTGCTATTGCACTCCCGTGACCTCCTTTCCCACATGTCACTGAAGCCACAGGTTGGGGGAGATCCAAGAGGGTCACTATAGAAACCAGGATGGCAGCCAGGGGGATGCGGGTACCTGGGCCATTTCTCCATCGGGCCAGAGGAAGTCACGTCAAGCCATCCCCGAGGGTCAGTGAGGACACTGCATGGGGACTGCAGAGCGGCTAGATGAACCTCAAAGAGTCCGGGACTGGTGACCAACAGCATCCTTCAGATGGTCTCCAGCAATAAGGAGCCTCGGTGCTTGGAGGAGCTGGGTTTGACCCCCAGTACCAAGAAAAAAGAAAGAAAGACTCTCAAGAGATTATTTTTGTAGTCGAAATTTTGGAATTTCAACTGGCACTATAGTTGAAGTTTTAAGCAAACTTAATTAAAAGATTTGCTTAATGAGGGCTGGGGTTGTGACTCAGTGGTAGAGGGCTTGCCTAGCATGTGTGAACCACTGGGTTTGAATCTCAGCACTGCATATAAATAAATGAATTAAATAAAGGTCCATCGACTTTTTTATATTTAAAAAAAGATTTGCTTAATGAAAAAGTTAAAAAATGACACATTAAAGAAGCAAGAAGTGGAATCATTCTGAAATCCCTTTTAGTTGGAAGATTGTACTTCTTTGATGAATATCCTGAGTCCCGGATCAGCTGGGTCATGGCTTTGTGATTTTTATTATTGGCTTAATAATGCTAATACATTCAAATACTAGGCTTTGTGGTTATGATGTTGCAGAGATGTATCTATTTATCCAGAAAGATTGTAAACTATGCTGCTCATGGAATAACTATATTAAAAACAGTATGATATGATTTTGTGGAAATGTGTGTGTTTCAAGATAATCATGTATGGAAACATTGAAAGAAATCTCTGAGACAATACATCAAGATGGCAACACTGAAGAATTGTTAAGATTATGGGTATTAGTTATGTTCTTTTAGTTTTTTCTTTGGTAGTGCTGGGGATTAAACCCAGGACTTCATGCATATTAAGCAAGCCTTCAACCACTGGGCTACTTTGCCAACTTTTCTTTTTGCTTTTCTATATTATTTTATTTTCAACAACATTCATTGCTTTGGTAATAAAAATTAACCCTCAAATAATAAAAGAAAATCATTTGCATTCTGTCTAGGTTGTTTTCTAGGGCTGGGTGTGGTGGCTCACTCCTGTAATGAGTGAGCAGGAGGCATGGTGAGTTCAAAGCCAGCCTCAGCAACTTAGCAAGACCCCATCTCTAAATAAAATATAAAAAGGGCTGGGGATGTAGCTCAGTAGTTAAGTGCCCTGGGTTCAATACCTGCTAATAATATATATATATATATATACATATATATATATATATATATATGTGTGTTAACTAAATAAATATATATATTTAGTTAAAATAGATTTAGTTAAAAACTGGAAACCCAAATGTCTATCAACAGGGGAAGTCATGGACACAGAGTCTGACTGTACTTTGGTTTTTACATACAGGTGAGGGCTACCTACTCACGACCTTCTGGGTTATGAAAGGTGCCATGGTGGGACTGGGGATATAGCTCAGTTGGTAGAGTGCTTGCCTTGCATGCACAAGGCCCTGGGTTCAATCCCCAGCACCACCAAGGGAAAAAAAAAAAAAAAAGGTGCCATGGTATTTCTCTCAAGAGTTCACGCATTGGAAGCTTGGCCCCAGCATGGAGTATTGAGAGGTGGTGGACCTTCATGATCTGGGGCCTGGTGGGAGGACTTCAGGTCTTTGGGGTTGCTGCCCTTGGAAGGGATTAATGTAGTTCTTGGAGAAATCCCTTTAATTCCCAGTGTCTGTCTTTCTCTCTCTCTATCTCTCTCTCTCTCTCTCTGTATCTCTTTCTGTCTCATCAAGTGCTCTCTTCCTCTTACACACACTCCTGCCATGATGTCATCTGCCACGAGGAGAGGGGGGGCCTTGCAAGAACTAGCACTATGGTGTTTGGACTTTTGGCCTCCAAAACTAAGTAGACCCCTTTTCTTTATAAAGTACCTAGCCTCAAGTATTTCGTGATAGTAACAGCAAATGGAGTAATAAAAAGGACTTACAGGTTTACGTTCATAAATTGAAATGGGTACCTGTCTAGTATTGAGAACATTTCTCAACACCTTCCTAAGAAGGGCTGGCTATCTTTCAAAAATCCTAGCACATGGGAAAACTGGGAATCCATATGAAATAAAATGAAATTAAACCTCTGTCTCTCACCCTGGACAAAAATCAACTCAAAGTGGATCAAAGACTTAGGCACTAAAACAGAGACCCCGAACCTGATAGAAGAAAAAGTAGGCCCAGCTCTCCACCATGTTGGCTTAGGTTGATTTCCTTAACCAAGACTCCTAAAGCACAAGAACTAAAATCAAGAATCAATAAATGGGATGGAATCAAATTAAAAAGTTTCTTCACAGCAAAGGCAACAATCAATAACATGAAGAAAAGAGTCTACAGAACGGGAAAAAAAAAACCTTTACCACATGCACCTCAGATAGAGCATTAATCTCCAGGACATATAATGAACTCAGAAAATGTAACACCAAAAAATAAATCACTGACTAATCAAGAAATGGGCAAAGGAACTGAATAGACACTTCCCAGAAGAGGAAATACAATCAATCAATAAATATATGAAAAAATGTTCAACATCTCTCACAATAAGAGAAATGCAGATCAAAACTACCATCTCACTCCAGTCAGAATGGCAATTATCAAGAATACAAGCAAAAATAAATGTTAGCAAGAATGTGGGGGGAAAGGCACACTCAAACAATGCTGGTGGGACTGCAAATGGGTGCAACCACTAATGGAAAGCAGTTTGGAGATTCCTCAGAACACCTGGAATGGAACCACCATTCAACCCAGCCATCCCACTCTTTGGTTTATACCCAAAAGACTTAAAATCAGCACACTACAGTGACACAGCCATATCGATGTTCATAGCAGCTCAATTCACAATAGCTAAACTATGGAATCAACCTAGGTGTCCTTCAACAGATTAATGGATTAAAAAATGTGATATATATGGAATATTACTCAGCCTTAAAGAAGAATTAAATTATGGCATTTGCTGGTAAATGGATGGAACTGGAGAATATCATACTAAGGAAAGAAGCCAATCCCAAAGAACCAAAGGACGAATGTTTTCTCTGATATGTGGATTCTAATTCACAATGTGGGGAGGGGGGGATGGAGGTGATTTGAACTAGACACAGGGGGGAGAAGGGAGGGTAAGAAGGATAGTAGAATGACTCGGACATTATTACCCTGTGTGCATATATGATTCCATGACCTGTGTGACCCTAAGTCATGTACAACCAGATGAATGAGAAGTTATAGTCCATTTATGTATCATGTGTCAAAATGCATATTTACTGTCTTGTATAACTAATTAGAACTAATAATATACATGTATCTATAAATAAAAAGAATCCTAGCACATACACCCTTAAAAACAGAACTGAGGCTGTCCCTGGGCGGTACCCTCCGTGGTGCGACTCTCGCTTTTATATTATAAATTGCTGCTCATTTGGCTTCGTGGTGACTCATCTACACGTTGGTGGAAGCTGATCTACAAAAGCGGTTCGGGTCTATGACTTTCCAGAAGTAAACCTAAAGACAAGTCACAATTCAAACAAGCACGGCTTAAACTCCCACCACGGGAGCAGATGTAACAGGAGTCCCCACCCTCCCACCCTATTGCTTTCCTTGGGCTGTGACTCAGTTGTGAATGTCAACCTCCCACTCGACCATCCCAGGTTGGAAAACGGAACTGGATTGCGTAAGTGAATTATGGGATCCTGTGGATCCACAAAGTTGATGAATTCTGGGTAGAGCAGGAACAACCGTGAGCCTAGTGTGAGGTGCAATGGCTGTGTGACCTGGCCAAATCACTTTACCTCTCTGAGTCTTCAATTTCTCCTTAAAATGAAGTCAATAGTTGGCGCATGGTAGTACACATCTGTAATCCCAGTGACTCCAAAGGCTGAGGCAGGAGGCCAGCCTCAGCAACTTACTTAGATTATATCTCCAAATAAAAATAAAAAGGGCTGGGGATGGAGCTCAGGGGTAGAGCACCCCTGGGTTCAATCCTCAGCACTGAAATAAAATGGAGTTTATGATTTCACACTTCCAGAGTTGTTAGAATTAAATGTAGCACAAAGAAATGGTGAATGTCTGAGTGGCAGATGTAAATATTACCCTGATCTGATCATGACACATTACACACATGTATTGAGATGTCACATTGTACCCCATAAATATGTATAATTATTGTGTCAATTAATAAAGCATTTTTTTTTTTGGAACCGGGGATTGAACGCAGGGGCACTCGACCACTGAGCCACATCCCCAGCCCTATTTTGTATTTGATTTAGAAACAGGGTCTCACTGAGTTGCTTAGGGCCTTGCTAAGTTGCTGAGGTTGGCTCTGAACTTGCGATCCTCCTGACTCAGCCTCCCAAATTGCTTGGATTACAGGCGTGCGCCACCACGCCCGGCTAATAAAGCATTTTTTAAAAAACAAAAATAAAAAATTCTAAGCATGGTAAGCAGTGCTTTGGAAAGTGCTTTGTAAACTGGCATCCACCACGAGGCCACGCCTTGTCCTTTCGTAGACCCTAAGCACCCAGCTCGATGCATGGCATACAGGAGGCACTAATTTAATGCTTATCAAATGAATGAATCCGGATTCCCCAGCTCTCAGTAGGTGCACCTTCACTGGACGGCAGAGCTTTTGACACTACGAAATCACCCCAAATCTCATTCTGCCAGGAAAAGAAGTGCAGTTATCCCCAAGTCCCTGGGGAATTGTGAATTCATAACTCTCCAAAGGCCTTTGTGTTCAATTATAGAATCTCAGCACTGAGGATCCAAAAAAGACTCCAAGAGGCATTCGGTTCAGCCTCCCAGCCAATGCTGGAACACCTCTTTCACCTTCTCACTGAGTCGCCAGCTTCTGCTCACACACCTCCAATAATGGGGCGCTCACTACCATCGAGGCTGCCCAGCCTTAGGACGCACGAGGCAGACTGGTAGGAAGCTCTTGTTCAAGTGTCTGTGTCTCTTGGTCATTTCTATCTTTCCTCCTTAGCTCTCCCCTTGGGAGGAAAGCAGAGTCAGAGAGTGGTGACCAGTGGCCAGGACCTGGAAGCTTCTCCAGGAGGTCTCTGTGTTCATTCTTCATCAGACACAGTTGAAAGTTCTTCTCTGTCCCCAGTCCTGGTCATTTTGTGTCGGACGAGCTCCAGCTTGCTACATCCTTTGTAAGAATGTGCCTAGAAGGAGACTCACAACTTTGGAGTGGCTGGAGCAGCACGGAGAGATGGAGCCACCACCCTCTTCCTCCTTCCCGCCTCAGACTTGGGGGACAGCCATTCAAGTTCCTATTGCCATTTTCAGTTGCTCTGATTCATAGTTTTGCTTCCTGTTGAGTCAAACCTTATCTTTCACCCACTGCTGCATCGTAAGTAGCATTAACTTAAATATAGGCAGTATCCATTTAAACAAGAGCCATGACTACACACACACCTACACACACATGTCTGAGTTCCCCATCCAGATACAACCAATTGTGGATCAAAATATCCTGAACACACACTGGCTTTTTTCTTGCCATTATTCCCTAAAAAAATACTATGTAACCATTATTACCTAAAAAATACTATGTGACCATTATTTTCCTAACATTTACATTGCATTAACTATGATAACCTAGAGAGTTTTTAAAGTATGCTGGAGGGTGTGAGTAGGTTCTGTGCAAATACTGAACCATTTTATTTAAGGAACTTGAGCATCCTTGGATTTTGGTATTGTTGGAAGTCCTGGAACCAATTCTACATCAATACTGAGCAACAACTAGGTAGAGTGTGCCCTGTGAGTACTGGCTACCCTTGTTATGATGATGATTATTATTTTGTACCAGGGATTGAACCAGGGGTGCTTAACCACTGAGCCACATCCCCAGCCCTTTTAAAAATTTTGTTTAGAGGCAGGAGCTCACTGAGTTGCTCAGGGCTTGCTAAATTGCTGAGGCTGGCTTTGAACTCGTGATCCTCCTGCCTCAGCCTCCCGAGCCTCTGGGATTTCAGGCATGGGCCACTGCCTGGCTGTTAGGATGGCTCTATTGGTCAGTCACGGGAAGGAGCCTGTGGTTCCAGACAGGAGGTACAGCAGGAGCAAAGACGGATCAACCAGAAAACTACACACATCTAGTGTCACTAGAATGAAAAGTCAAAGGAGTGACAAGAGTTGGGCCAGAGAGGGGGCAGGAGGAGGGGCTCAGGTCATGGAAGATGATATCCAAGGACTCTGGACATGAGCCCCAGAGGGGAGCCACTGAAGCGGGATGGCCTGATGAGTGTCTTCGATGGTTCCATCTGTCTGCAGTGTTGAAAGTTGAAAGTAGTCAAAGACAAGCCTAAAAATGGCGGGTCCAGTAGAAGGGACCTTGCAGGGGTCCAGGCAATGCCGATGAGGCTGGAAATGGAGCAGTAGTAGTAATAATTGAGAGGACTTGGGTTTAAAATATATATATTTTTAAAAAATTGGTAGGACTTGGAAATTATTTGGATTTACTGGAGAAAGAGAAGGGGAAGCCAGGAAGCCCACCATTCGGGTTTGGGTGCTGAGTGGATGCAGGCAGCCTGGTTCTGCAGGGACTGTCTTTGATTTTCTCTCTTCTGCCTTTTTGATACCTGGGGCCTTGCTGACCGCAGAGGACCACACCTCCCAGGGCCACCCAGTTTTAGAGATGGGAAACCACTCACCCCAGGGACAATATTCAAATTCAAACTAAGCATTTCAGAGCCCCCACCCCAACCATCTCCTTCACCAGACTCACATTCTGGGCCATTATCCAGCTGCCCCATCACCCAGGCCACGTACTGGACAACCATGGAGAGGCCCCTTGCCCCACAGCCTCTGAAATTATTCAAAATAGCCAAGCCTAAGCCCCCTTAAGACCTTGCCCATTCCTTCCCACGGAAACCACAATGAAAAGCTCTTTCCCACTGTGCCTGCTTGCACCCTGCCTCCTGACCAGCCCGGGCACTTCCACAGGTGACCCCCATGGCATGGCATGCCCCCTTCTCTGGGAATCAGTAAATGTACCCCACCATCTTTTCAATGACAGTTCTCTCCTCATCTCTTTGCCTTACCAGACCTAAACATTAAAACCTAGGACTGCCGGGCGCGGTGGCGCATGCCTGTAATCCCAGCACTTGGGAGGCTGAGGCAGGAGGATCGCGAGTTCAAAGTCAGCCTCGGCAACTTAGCGAGGCCCTAAGCAACTCAGTGAGACCCTGTCTCTAAATAAAATACAAAATAGGGCTGGGGATGTGGCTCAGTGGTGGAGTGTCCCTGGGTTCAATCCCCAGGACCAAAAACAAAAACAAAAAACCCCCAAAAAACCTAGGGCTGAAGAGGTAGCTCAGTGGCAGAACACTGGTTCCATCTCCAGCATCCACACAAAAAAATGTATGTATTATAATAATAATAATAAGGCTGGGCACAGTTGGGCACGCCTGTAATCCCAGAGGCTTGGGAGGCTGAGGCAGGAGGATCGCGAGTTCAAAGCCAGCCTCAGCAGAAGCGAGTTGCTAAGCAACTCCATGAGAGCCTGTCTCTAAAAAAAATACAAACTAAGGCTGGGCATGTGACTCAGTGGTCGAGTGCCCCTGAGTTCAATCCCTGATACCCCCAAAATAATAATAATTAATAATAATAAATAAAACCTATATAAAACAAAAATAAAACCTATGTTAAAACAGAGGCCCCCGAATGATACATAATGGCCCCTAATGAATGACGCTTCACCTCAAACTGTGTTGTCCCCTCCCTCTGGTGGGTCATATGACTTCTTTGGTCCATGGGACATTTGCAAACGTGATACAAGCAGAAGTGTGGAAGGTGCTTGCTCACGTCCTTACCTCTCCTGCTTCCCTGAGGCCATCCAATGAAGAAGTCCAGCTAGTCCACTGGAGGATGAAACCATACGGAGCAGAGAAAGAGAAGTCCTCCCACCCAAGTCCCCGAGCCCAGCCAGCCCCACCCAACCCACCAGCTGATAACAGATACGAGCAAAACCCAGGAGAGACCAGCAGAAAGAAATGGGTGTCGGGGTGCATGCTTGTAATCCCAGCAATCTGGGAGACTAAGGCAGGAGGATCACAAGTTCAAGGCGAACTTACTAAGACCTTTGCTCAAAACAAATAAAAATTTTAAAGGACTGGGGATGTAGCTCTGTGGTAAAAGTCCTTCTCAATCCCCAGTACTGGCGGCGGGGGGGGGGGGGGGGGGGCAAATACAAAACTCAGTCCAGCCCAATTGACTGACCCATGGAATCATGGAAGATAATAAAATGGTCAGGAGTTTAAGTCAGGAAGTTTGAGAGGGTGGTGACGGCCGGGAAAGTCTGGTGTGTAGCAGAGACTTGCTGGACGGGTGTCTTGTCAAGACACATCCTCAACATTCCTGAGGCAGAACATCGACCCCAGAACCACAAGAATTTGAAAGAAGGTCTTTGTCTTAATCTTAGATCTTAGTCTGTGATCCAGGAAGTGCAAGATGCCCCTCCTCCCAGGAGTGAGGGAGCAGGGGGATCCCTCCCTTCACCAGAGTCAGCAGGAGATGCTCTGGGGGCAGCATCTAGGCCTGAGGCAAACCCAATCCTGCAGCCCTGGGCAAGGAATGGAGCCTATAACAACAGGTGGTGCAGGGAGAAGGAGTCAGATATCCCTGCGATGTTAGAGAGGGTGTATCAGGCAGTGTCGCTAGAGAAAAAAGGGGGCACCCTTACAAAGTCTAAGAAAGAATAAAGTGTGATCCAGAATTAAAACAAAGGAGAAGGGGAGGGCATGTGGGTGCAGAGCTGGGCTACTAGCAGGCAGGAGCCCTGGCTGGAGAGGAGCACAGGCGCTGGGGAACGACAGAGCAGGGCAACATGGAGCGAGGTGGATCTGAGAGCACACCGCCACTCTCTGGCACAGTGACGCCTTGCTTTGTTTTTCAGAAGTCTGTGTACGGCCTCCAGGCAAATGCATGTACAAATATCGGGAAGGATATTTGAGACAAATGATAAAAAGGGCAGAACACGTGGGGTTGGGGGGACCTGGATCCAACTCCTAGTCCTCTCGCTTTCCACGGATGACCTTAGACAAATTACCTCACTTGCAAGCGCACCTGTCATGGGGAAAGGACATTGCACTTGTGTCCCTGAAACAGCTGTGCTCTGCCCACAAGCGCTTTTCAAACTGACGGGGCTGAAACAGACCCTGGTGATTAAGGAGTTGGAGTCCGATCCTGATTCTTGAGTCTCTTTTAGCTGAATCCCTCCCCCCTCCTCGCGCCCTTCCTCTTCAAGCCAACCAAAGAAGCTGCCCTCGCTGTCTTCTGGACCAATTCCAGGCGCCACCGTGGGAGGACCGCGTCCCGGTGCTGTCGCTGCTGTGCAATTTCATTGCCCAGCGACGCTGCTAGATAGATCGTTTCCTTCGGTAGAAAACCGGGCTGAACGCGGAGAAGGGGGCGTGGTGCGAAAGGGCGCCATAGGCTGCAACGCACCGTTATCATCAGGCATCTAGAGCGAGGATGAGGCCATCAAAGCCCTTGCTGGAATAATGGAGCTGGAGGAACGGGCCCCCGCACGAGACTCGGTCCCCAAGGCTGCCCCGGCCAGGGAGTGAGGACTACACTTCCCGGCATCCCCCGCGCCGGAAATGGGCAGGTCGGCGCCACGGGATTGGGCTGCTCGGAAGGGGGCGGGGCCTCTGGAGGCGGGGCTTCCGGCCGGCGCCTCCGCTGTTGCTAGGGGAGACAGCCGCAGGGAGGCGGAAGGAGCCGAGGACCGGCAACCTGTGACCAAGCGGAGCGCGGGACCGCCGGCGGCCATGGCGACCTCGGGGCCCGGGTATCGCACCTGGTGCTTGTGTCCCGAGGTGCCATCCGCCACCTTCTTCACGGCGCTGCTCTCGCTGCTGGTGTCCGGGCCCCGCCTGTTCCTGCTGCAGCCGCCCCTGGCGCCCTCGGGCCTGTCGCTGCGGTCCGAGGCCCTGCGCAACTGGCAAGGTGAGCCCCTTCCCCAGGCTGCGCGCGGCCGGGGGCTGCAGCCTCGCAGGACTCGCCCTGGCCTGGCCGCCAGCATGCCCGTCTCCGTGCGCGTCGCCTTTCTCCCCACCCGGAGGTCCGGCCTCCAGCACCGCCTCTCGCTTTCCCATTTCACGTCTTCCCAGAGCCTTACCGTCGTCATCGCTGCAGCCCTTTCCCTTCCCTGTGGTCGCCAGATTGGCCAGGGCTCCGGATTCATTCCTGGATGAGAAAGGTTTTTCCTCTCCCCTCCCATTTCATATGCGCACCACGTCTGCTTAAGGCCAAAGCCCCACCGGAATTTTTTTTCTCTCTTCTCCTTCATCGCGACACCTGAGCGTTGTCTGTGGCCACTCCTATAAGTGTCCTGTCCTCTCCAGGTTTAGAATGTCTTATTTTATTTTATTGGTACCAGGGATTGAACCCAGGAGCGCTTTACCCCAGAACCACATCCCCACCCTTTTTTAATATTTTATTTGGACACAGAGTCTTGCTGAGTTGCTTAGGACCTCACTGAGTTGCTGAGGCTGCCTTTGAACTCGTGATGTCGCAGGGATTACAGGCGTGCCCTACCGCACCTGGCCTGGAATGGCTTCTGCGTAGTTTATATCGCAATCCTGACTCCCAAAGCCCAGCTCGTTGTGGGGGGCGGGGCTTCTGCATTTGGAGTGGTATTTGCTTTTTCTGGAGGAGAGAAATTTTGCAGACCAACTAAGTATAAACATCGGTTCAAAAAGACATTCCTAGTCTCCCTTTTTTCCTCCGTTTCTGGGAAGGAATAGAAGAAATTTGTGTTGCTCTTGTGCAATGTACACTTCCGTGCATTCATCTCATTTGATCCTAAGTGATTCTATGACATAGGCCATATTAATTGACCATTAGATGAGATTGAGGCCTAGTGCAAAGAATCAGGGCCCTTAAAAGTCATACAATTGAGGCAGGAACCCAGCTTTTTGTTTTTATTGGATGATGGTTTGGAACTAGAGCCTTGGGATACATCATCCCCAAATCATATAGAGTTGCTTCTAGAATCTTTTCACATTTATACTTGGAATTTCAGTTTCGGAAGTACTCAACAAATAATGAAGTACTCTTCAGATAATGAAGCCTTCTGGAGACGGCCTGACAGGTATATGGCTCCTTAGCCTGCTCCCCTGCTCAAATCTAAAGCTGTTCCCTGACCCCTCCACCCCAGGTACAAACCGCACCTCCTCAGACAGAAGCAAAATGCTGGCCTACACTGAGCCCCTTTTTTTTCTTTAGTTCACAACTTCCTGGGTGTGGGGTTTATGGACATATGAAGATTAGTTATACAAGGGACCTTTAAAGGCTCAAGTCTAACATGTTACTTTGCAATAAGGAAACTGAAGCCTAGAACTTGACAGCCCTGTTGTGTCAGAGCCAAGCATCCACTGAAGGTCTTACAACTCCCAAGCCCAGCATCACTGTCTCTTCAGTTTAGCATTTTGTCTTGCAGTGATATAACATAATTAGATAACCATGTTTAGAAAAATGACCATGATTCTTTGCTGTCTTATTGCACATAAACCATTACTCTACCTGCAAGGCTTTCAAGGAAGATATCTGCTTTTTATATTATTAATGCTAGCTTTCTAATCCTTAGAGCTGCAAAATAATTTATGGTCCCTTTTTTCTTCCTCTGAACAGCCCCTATGGAAGGAGAGGTCAGGATTACAGCTGAGGAGACTGGCACACAGAGTGTTAAGTGACTCCCACTCAATCTACCCTGAAGCTGTTACAATTAATTAACCCTCAAACTGCCCAGTGAGGTAGGTCAGTATTAAAATCTAAAAAAGGATTATAAAGCACTTTGAAATTCAGAGACCACTCCATGACAAAAAGTATTTTTTCCGCACATGGAGGTTGGTTCTGACTTCAGCAGGCCTGGGAAGAGCAGGGTTTAGACGTTCATGCCTCTGAGTCGTGGGTCCTTCATTCCCATCCCAGTGTGTATCGCTGCTTTTCAGTGGCTCTCAGTTCTCTCTCCTGGGGGCTTACTGTCCCTTTCTTAGGTGGCTTATAACCTGGCTTTCCTACCGTCGAGCCTCTGACTCTGGTCCCCCTTCAGTTTACAGGCTGGTGACCTACATCTTCGTCTATGAGAATCCGGTCTCCCTGCTCTGCGGTGCTGTCATCATCTGGCGCTTTGCTGGCAATTTCGAGAGAACCGTGGGCACCGTCCGCCACTGCTTCTTCACCTTGATCTTCGCCATCTTCTCCGCTATCATCTTCCTGTCCTTTGAAGCTGTGTCGTCCCTGTCGAAGCTGGGGGAAGTGGAGGACGCCAGAGGTTTCACCCCGGTGGCTTTTGCCATGCTGGGAGTCACCTCTGTCCGCTCCCGGATGAGGCGGGCCCTGGTGTTTGGTGTGGTGGTGCCCTCGGTTCTGGTGCCGTGGCTCCTGCTGGGTGCCTCCTGGCTCATCCCCCAGACCTCCTTCCTTAGTAACGTCTGTGGCCTTTTGATTGGGCTAGCATGTATCCTTCCTGCAAGGAAATTCAGAGCGATGCCGGGCCTGGGCTGTCGGGTTGGTAGGCTTGGGCTCAGACACAGGCAGCCTCGGTTCTAGCTGCCACTTTGAAATCCATGGAGCCTGGGGCTGGGTGCCTCCTCCATCCAGAGAAGGATTTCCTTGTGGAAAAGATCAGCGTAGTCATCACCTAGTGCCAGCTTAGCTTAGCCCTGCCTGTTGGCAAAATGGACAAATTCCCTATAAACTTAGGTATAAACCTACGTTTGACCAATTATCATAAGAGTGTTCATTGAAAGAGTCTGAGATACCAAAAACTGGAGATGTTCATGAAGGGGATAGGAAACATTTGGTTTTTGATTTTTTGCATTGCCGAGGATCAAATCCAAGGCCTCGCACATGCTGGGCAAGGACTCCACCACTGAGCCATACCCTTAGCCCCAGATTTGGTTTTGTTACTGTTTTTGTTTGGCTTCATATTTTTTTAAGGAAAAAAAAAAAGAAAGAGTGCTGGGGTCGTGGCTCAGTGGTAGAGCACTTGTCTAGCATGTGTGAGGCACTGGGTTTGATTCTTAGCACCACATATAAATAAATGAATAAAATAAAGGTCCATCAACAATTATATAAAAAAAAGAAAGAAAGGAAAGAGATTTACCATGAGGGTGGTTAAAAACTTAGGATTAGCTTTCTAGCCTTCATATATATATATATGTATATATATATTTTTTTGGGGGGGTTCTTTTTTGATGGGGGCAGGGGTACCGGGGATTGAACTATTGAACTCAGGGGCACTCCACCACTGAGTTGCATCCCCAGCCCCTTTTTTGTATTTTATTTAGAGACAGTGTCTCACTAAGTTACTTAGTGCCTCACTGTTGCTGAGGCTGGCTTTGAACTCACGATCCTCCTGCCTCAGCCTCCCGAGCTGGGATTATAGGCGTGCACCACCACACCTGGCTCAGCCTTTATATTTTGCCAATTAAGGGGGGAAAAAAATCTATACAATGTGGAGTTACTTTTTTAAACATCAAAATGAGTGGGGTTAGAAGAAAGAAAAGAATTAGTGGGGCAGGGTTTAATCTAAAATCTCATGATTCTGTACACTAGTAGAGGAGGTTATGTATAAGTATTGATAACTGAGAGCTCTTATTTTTAATTTCATAGATTTTTAAACTCATTTTCTAATATAAAAATGTCAAGGCATAAACTTTTCTGCAAGTACTACTTTAGCTGCATTCCGTAAGTTTTGCTCTATTGTGTTTTCATTATCACCCAGTTGAAAGTATTTTCTAATTTTCCCTGGAATTTCTTTGATGCATGGGTTATTTATAAGTGAGTTGCTTAATTTGAAATATCTGGTGGTTTTTCCAGATTTCTTTTTGTTATTTTCTAACTTAATTTCATGTGGGCACAGAACATTCTTTGTATGATTCTGATCCAACATTTGGTATGTTGGTGACTATTCTTGAAAAGAATAGTGGCTTCTTCTGCAGCTGGTAGATATGGTGGTCTCGTATCTCAGGTTGAGGTCTTGCATTCATTCAAGTCTTCTATATCCTTGTCCTAAAACCTATAGCTGTAATTGTGGGTTTGTCTTTTTTGGCTTCCAGTTTTTTCATGTATTTTGAAACTCTAGTATTGGATGAATACATTCAGGATTATATATCATCTTAGTGAATTTTGACCCTTTATCGTGAGGAAATTGACTCCTTTTATCTCTGGTTATATTCTTTTCTTTAAAGTGTGTGTTGTCCTATATCAGTAGAGCTATTCCAGCTGTCTTAGTGTTACAGTTCAGGTAGTGTATGTCTGTCCTTCCTTTTTAAAATTTTTGTGCACCAGGCATGGTATCACACTTACAGTCTCAGCTGCTTGGCTGAAGCAGGAAGATTGTGAATTCAAGGCCAGCCTGGGCAAAGGGCTAAGGTGTAGCTCATTGGCAGAGAACTTGCCTAGCATGTGTGAGGCCCTGGGTTCAATCCACAGTACTGGAAAAAAATTATCTTCATATTTAAATAATATTTCCTGTGGGTAGCCTGTTATTTGTTCTCCAATCTAACAATCTCTGCTTTCAAACGATATGTTTTGCCCATTTACGTTTAGTGTAACTATTGACATGGTCAAGTTTAAGTCTACCAGTTTGCCATTTGTTTCATACTGCCCCTCCCTTCTTTCCTTTAATTGCATATTTTTGTTTGTTTGTTTGTTTGTTTGTGGGTTTTTTTTTTTGTTTTTTTTTTGTGGTACTGGGGATTGAACCCAGGGGCTCTCCACCACTGAGCCACATCCCCAGTCCTATTTTGTATTTTATTTAGAGACAGGGTCTCACTGAGTTGCTTAGGGCCTCGCTAAGTTGCTGAGGCTGCCTTTGAACTCACAATCCTCCTGCCTCAGCCTCCCAAGCCGCTGGGATTACAGGTGTGCACCACCACGCCCGGCTCTTTTCATCCTTTTTGTTCTTGTCATACATTTTATTTCTATGTGTAAGCCTCACAATATGTTGCTATGACTATAAATAGTTAATTATATATTTTTTTATTTAAAAAATCAGGTCTTTACTCACATATTTATTGTTCCTAGTTCTCCTTTAATGTGGATGCGAATTCCCATCGGACATTCTCCTTTGGCCTGAAGGAGCTCCCTTTCACATGTCTCGCACAGCAGCTCTCTTGGTGATAAGTTCTCTCAGTTTTGATGGTCTGAAAATGTTTTCACTTGCTATGGAATTCTGCCCTTTTCTGATCTCCTGAGACTCTGAGACTCCTCTTCTACTTTAAAGATGTCTTTGCATTCTTGCCTGGCTTGTTTTCTCTCTTTCGCTCACTCTCTCTCTCTCTTTTTTTTTTTTTTTTTTGGTGGTGCTGGGATTGAACCCAGGGTTACACACACTGAACTATATCATCAATTCCGGCCTTTTAGCCTTTTAATTATCCATTTCACTCAGTTGCTCAGGCCGGCTTTGAATCTGCTACTCTCCTGCCTCAGCCTCCTGAGTGGCTGAAATCACAGGCATGTGGCACTGCACCTGGCCAGCTTGTATTGGTTCTGATAAGAAATCAGTAATCATTTTCATTGTTCCCTTGGTGTAATATGTTGTTTTTTTCTGGCTTATTTCATGATTTTATCTTTATCATTAGTTTTCTGCTATTCCTTTTTTATCAACGTGTATTAATTATACATATTCGTGGGGTTCAGTATGATATTTCCATATGTGCAGACAGCATGCACTGAACATCCATCCTCCCTTTTTCCATCTTCCCTTCCAACCTCCAAACACATTGTTGGATTTTTTTTTTCTTTTTTTCTTTTTTTTGGCGCTAGGTGTGGAACCCAGGAGTGCTCTACCACTGAGCCACATTCCCAGCCCTTTTATTTTTTTATTTTGAGACAGGGTCTTGCTAAATTTGCCCAGACAGGCCTTGAACTTGGCAATCCTCCTGCCTCAGCCTCCCTGGTCACTGGGGCCGCAGACATGGCCACTGCGTCTGGTGCTCTCAGCTATTTAATTCATGATGTATTTTCAGAGGGCTTTCTTAGTTTTTCCTACTTGGGGTTTATTGATCTTGGATCTGAGTTGAAGTTTCTTGGATCTTTGAGTAGAATTTTTATCAAATCTGAAAGACATTACAGGCATTGTTTTCTTTTTTCAGAAAATTTTCCCATCCTGTTTCTCCTCTCTTTCCAATTAAACCTGGTTAAACTCCTTGAGACACTCATGGGTCAGCAGGGCTGTTTCTTTTCGACCTTTTCTCCCTTTACACTCCGGCTGGGCTAGGTTCTGCTGCCTCGCCTTCAAGTTCAGTGACCTGCAGTGTCTCACCTGTGGGTGAGCCTGTTCCGTGTGTGTGTTTTCACTTCACATCTATTTCAGTGTGAAAAGTTCCACTTGATTCTCTTTTATAGTTTTTGTTTCTATATTGAGATTCTTCATCAGTTCCATTGTTATATTTATTTTCCCTTAATACTTACATATTTTAAAATAATGATGTAATAACTTTTCAAATCAAAGTCTGTCAATACCACCATCTCTGCCATTTCTCTATCTGGTGGTTTCTACTGATTTCCTCCCAACTTTGAAGCTCATTTCCATGGTGCTTTGCATATCTAGCAATTTTTTTATTTTTTTTTTTTTAAATATTTTTTAGTTGTTGGTGGACCTTTTATTTGTTTATGTATTCATTCATTTATTTTTATGCAGTGCTAAGACTTGAACTTGGTGCCTCATACAAGCACTCTACCTCTGAGCCACAGCCCCAGCCCCCAGTTTTTTACTTTAAGCTAGGCTTGTGAATGCTGAATATTGAAGGCTGGATGTTGTTTTTCTTTGATGAGTTTTGGGTTTTGTTTATGACGGGCCCTGAGTGTGCCTGACGATGAGCGTGAAGCCCGAGGTTCACAAGCTGGTCGAGGGAAAGTCTGGAGTAGCCTTTAGGCAGCGATTGGTTCCGCCTTATGTTTAAGGCATTATCTTTTTGAAAGTCTTTTCTGAATGTCCAGGTGCTCAGTGAGATCGCTTCACTGTCCTGTGGACTCGACACGTCCCTCCCCTGTGCAGCCTGCGGCTTTCCGTGGTGGTTTCCCCGCTAGCTTGAGAGTGTCGGCTTAGGTATGGGCACCTCGTGTCCAGCCATGGCTCAACTCGCGACTCCTGTGCGGGTCTTGAGCCCTCCTCCCCTCCATTGGCCCGACCCGCCATTCCTAGCTACTTCATCCTTCCCAAACTCGTAGCTGTCTTTCTGGCCCCAAACTAATGCCGTGCCTGCACCACAGCTAGATAGCACCTCAGACGGAGAGAGCCGGGGCTCACTCCAGCGGTTTGCCTCGTCTTGAGTCTCAGTCCAGCAGCACTTGTCCAGAGGGTGGAAGCAGTTGATTCATACGTTGGTCCCAGGCCACAGTTATTTGTAGTGGAAGGACTGGTGGGATTGTTATCTGAGTCAGAAGCAGAATCCATACTTGAGATCCTTTTGAAGCCATCGGCCACTTCTGTCCTCCTTGGTCATCACTTGGAATCCGCGCTTGGAAGCAGGCTGTCCTTCCTGAGAGAGTGTAGAAACGCACAGCAGCACTTTTAGTTGTGGCAGTAAGTAGTGACCTGATGCTAAAGTCCTCTGAAGAGTGAGGGGGTGCAGCTGGCAAGGAACTGTCTTGCTTAAGTGCCAGATGCCTCCGCTGAGGAGCTTGCCTCCTGGGGCACCCTCCTCTTGGGGGGCTTCCTGCAGCTTGCTCTCCACCACCACCCTTCCTTCTGCTGCTACGCACAATTTCAGGTTCAGCGTTCACCTTGCTTCCTTAGGGGGAGCCTTCTCTCTGTCTGATGAGGTCAGGGTCCCGGCGTGGTCTTCCCTGGCTAGGCTTTTGCTTATCACCACCTGTTCATCCCGTGTCTTCCTCCTTGTCTGTCTGCAGATTGAGCCTCCCTAATCTGAAAGTCTGAAATCCAAAATGATCCAAAATCTGAAACTCTTTGAGCAATAACACGCACCATAAGGGGAAAACTGCGTGCCTGACCTTATGTGAGGGGTCACAGTCAAAACACAGGTGCACTTAAAATATTGTGCAAAATGACCTTCCGTCTATGTGCATAGAGGTGTTGATAAAACGAAGACTTGCATTTAAACTTGGGCCCCATCTCCAAGATCTCCCATTTTGTATGTGCAAATCTTCCTAAGGGACACCCAGCCGTAGTTGCTCTCTAGTCCGGCTGCGTGGGGGATGTTTAATAAATGTCTGCTGAAAGGACATGAATAAATAAAGGCTGGATCTTTGTGGCTATGTAGGCAGAGGTTCTGACACAGACTAGAGGGCCAGGACATTGTCAGGTCACTTGGGATGGTGACGGCTTATGGGGTAGATGTTGCCAAAGAGGCCCGTGAGAAGCTCACATGCAAGCAGGGTGCCTTCTGTTTAGGGCAGGTGGATGTCACCCCTCTGGGGAATATTAGCACAGCCCCATGGCTCCTGTCACTATGAGGACAGGTGTGCTGGCTTATGACCGTGACTGCAGTGGTGAGAAGGCTCAGGATGGGCATGGGCTGGCAGAGGGGGCGAAGCCTTGACACTGTATGCAGCTTCTGAGTAAGCCCAGGGGTCTGTGTTCGCAGGTGGCACCTGCCACCTCCCTCTTGATGCCTCCAGTTGTGCTTAACTCACCGGCTCAGATGGCCTCACCTACTGCTATTCCATCGACCTCTCAGAGCGAGTGGCACTGAAGCTCGACCAGAAGTTCCCCTTCAGCCTCATGAGGAGGATCTCCATGTTCAAGTACGTCTCCGGGTGTTCAGCTGAGAGAAGGGCAGCCCAGAGCCGGAAGTAAGTCACAGAGCCCCTCCGTGTTGGGAAGCCTCTCCCAGGCCCGTAGAGGGTGGAGCTGGCTGGCATGGGTCACAAGGGAACATGGGGAGGAGACGGACATGGAAGTCTGTGCGCATCCAGGGGCCTGGGGAGCGGCCAGCGGACTTGCCCCACCCGCCTGAGGCCCTGGGTTTGTCCCCCAACACTGCAAGAAAATCAAAGAAAATGTGTGCAGCTATCTGAGCACCTGGGTCTGCCCCACTGTGTAAGGAGGAGCCTGAGTGGGAGGGAAGAAAGGCATCTGAGGACACTGGTCCGTGATCCTGAGTGGCATGAGGAGAGATCGGGTTTGAGCACCCCAACTGGTGAGACACACCGCAGCACTGGCACGCACTCTGCGGGTCACACTGAGCTGTGGCACGTGACCCAGATGAGAAGCAGGGACCGTCCACACAGCCAGCAAGGTTCTCAGGTGAGACGCCAGGCTGGCCGCCAGCGCTCCTGCAGCCTTTTTATGGAGGAGGCTGAAGAGCACACACAGTTCCTGGGTCTCCAGGCGACACTGAGTCAGGAGAAGAGCCTGGTCTGCACCCAGGCCCCTCCCGCCCCCTTTCTCCTGTGCCCCTGTGTCCTTCACTGGTCTTGTCCCAGCTGAGACTCCACGGCAGAGGACTTGACTTTTCCTGCAGTTGTCCCTCCAATACCAGAACTTTCCAGGAAGTGGAGGTGCTCTCAGTGACCCCCATTCCCTCCTCACTGCCTGGATGGAGGTTTTGTTGAACTGGAAGCTGCTGCTTGGAGCTGGTCCCTTGGCTGGCCCAGGCCCTTTTGAGCATTTTTTAGGGCAGGAAGGGATACCTGGAGAAACGGAAGTGCAGACCTGCCTATTTTGCTTTAGGCAGGTAATCCCTGGGTCGTCTGTGGGAGGGACTTTAGAATGAGCCGCTCCCAGTGGAGCACACCTGTGATCCCAGTGACCCGGAGGCTGAGGGAAGAGGATCAGGAGTTCAAGGGCACCCTTGGCAATTTGGTGAAACTCTCATCAACTTAGTAAGTTCCTGACTCAAAAAGTGCTGGGGCTGTGTCTCCATGGTAAATTGCCCAGGGGTTCAATCCCTAGTACCAAAGAACGGTGAGGGTGTTGTGTGGTCTTCAGTTGTTCCCATGGACTTGAGAGGGCTGCAGGGGTGGGTGCCAGCTCCACGCTGGGAGGGACTCCCCTGCAGCAGCCGACGCTGGTCACCAGCCACAACCCACATGCCCTGGGGGACGGCGCTCCCCCAGGCAGCCCCCAGGAGCAAGGGCTTCCCTGCTCTGTGACATCCGTCCTTTCTGAGGCTCTGCCCCCTGGTGCCAGGTCTGATCCTGCCTCGCTCGGTATGCCGGGCAGGTGGAACAGGGAGAGGTGGGGGCCCTCTGTTCCTCCCACGACTGGGATCCAGTGGTCATTGCCAGGGCCTCTGCAGACACCCAGAACAGAGCACTGTGTTTCAGGCAGCCGAGCAGTGGGGACAGGTGGCGTTTGACGGCATGTTTATTTTCATGGTGAGGCCACCATTTTGGACCATCTTATCTCCCTGGCTGCTCTTGGGAAATCTGTTTCTCAATTTGTTTTTTTGTTTGATTGTTTTCTTTTGTGGTGCTGGGGACAGAACCAGGGCCTCACACATGCTAGGCCAGCGCTCTGCCACTGGCCCACCCCCGCAACTCCAAGAATCTTTTAATATTTTAACCCCCATGTGAGGGGTTCATGGAGTGTCCTGTGCCTGAGTCCCAGCGGCTGGTCAGGGTGGGTCAGGCGGGTTCTTGCAGCGTGCGTTCCCTCCTGCGGGCCCAGGTAGGTTTGACAGCAGACTCTCGGCCTGAGCCTGGTGTCCCCTCCAAGGCCACATGGCGGCGATGTTGCAAGCCGCAGTGAGGCACCCCTCAGGCAGGCTGGCGTAGGCCCCATGTCCTTCCGGCCACCCTCGCTCTCGGCTCTGTCCTCTGAGATCAGCCTTTCTCCTCACTTGGTCCCCAGAGTGAGTCTCAGAAGATGTCGAGGCACGTCGTGTGCTGGCAGGACGGCGCACCTGCTCCTCTCGAGTGGGATGGCCTGGTGTGCCTTGTCGCTGCTGGCCAAGTGACCATTTCCTCTCTTGTTCCTCTCCAGGCTGAACCCTGCACCTGGCTCCTACCCAACACAGAACTGCCATCCTCATCTGTCTCCAAACCGCCCTGTCACCCAGATGCAGCTCGCCAGTGGCCAGAAGCTGGCCTCCTGGCCGACCGCCCCTGGGCACATGCCCAGCCTGCCCCCGTACCAGCCCACCTCGGGCCTGTGTTACGTGCAGAGCCACTTCGGTCCCAGCCCTCACTCCTCCAGTGTCTACCCAGCTGCTGTGGGGGCCTCCCTGGGGGTCCAGCCCCCTGCCCCCGTCAGCTGCCCTGGCACGGTGTATTCTGGGACCCTGGGCACCTCAGGGGCTGCAGGCCCCAAGGAGTCCTCCAGGGTCCCAATGCCCTGAGAGAACTTAGGGAAGTTCTCGCACATTTGGCCTGAGGCAGGTCCTGTCTGAGCTGATTTCCTTGGTGAGAGATTATTTATTGGCCGCCTCCGCGTGCCAGGCGTGCTGAGCACTGTGGTAAGTGCCCTGTGTCAGCCTCCTCCTGCTCACATCAGCTCGTGGAGTTCAAGACCTGGTTTACACGCACAGGAATGAGACACTGATGATATGAGATCGTGTGGCCCTGGTGGCACAGCGGGGTTCTTAGCTTCAGGCTCAGGGCGCCTCCCAGAGGACCCGGGGGGAAAGGCAGGTTGTAGTGGCTGCTGAGGGCTCTTTCCAGCCCTGCTTTCCTTCCTGTCTGTACGCGCGCTCTGTCCTCTGCAGTGTCCGTGTGTCTGCTGGGCCGTCCCCAGGCCTGTGTAGTGCATCTCCCCCGCAGTCTCCTGCACCCAGACTCGCGTGCCCAGTGGTGACCTGCAGCCGCGTGCTGATGGCCCGTCGTGTCAATGACCTTTGTATAAAGAACCAGCCTCCAGCCTGTTCATGTGTGGCTTCTTTGATCTGGTGGGGGGAGATGGCCTAGGGATGGGGCGGTGGCAAAGAGCAGAGAGGGACCAGGCTTGGGTCAGGCCAAATCCCATGCCCAGTAGGTCAGGAGCAGAGCCTAATGGAGTGAGTGGCCAAGGCTGAGAGAATTGGAAGGTCAAGGCGGGAGGTTGAGCAACCTGGCCACGGGCAGCAGCAGGGTGCCTCCCTGCCCTGGGGAGAGGGGTGAGCGGAGCTGGGACCACAGGGAGAAGGGCGGCTAACAGGACTGGAGACCACGAAGCGGCAGGACACTGGCAGTGCTGCAGACGCTCCTGGCTCCCTCTTGTTGCTGATCTGCCATCAGCATCTCCCTTGGCCAGTCAGCCCGGAGCAGTGAGCATGTGGGCCCAGGAAGTGTCGGTTCAGAGCAGGACAAGGACAGGGAGTGTGAGCTCACGGCCTGGCCAGCCCCCAGGGACAACGTGGCTTCTGGTCAGCCCTGGGCCCAGGTCAGGAGTGTGCCCGCTGCTCAAGTGAGTTCATGAACACAGTGCATGGCCTCGCTTGTCCAGAAGCCTGTCCCATCCCCCTGGGGACTTTCTGAGAGGTGCTGTGTATTGAGGTGAAGACACTGACCCCAGCCCAGCCTCTGGGGAGGACAGGCTAGTCACAGACTTACCTGGGTGACTAAGACCTGAGCAAGAAGGAACCTGCCTGGGGCAGAGAAGTGGGACAGGGACATCAGATTAGACTGGGAAGTGGAGTGCTTTTGACTCCAGCCACACCCAGCACCTTGCTTAATGACATGTCCTAAGCCAGCTTCCCGCCACTAGAGCCCCAGGCCTGTACCAGAACCCGGTGTGAAGGGCATCTGTTCTGAGTGGCAGGGTCGTGCACCTTGTTTCCCTGGCCTCCTGTGTGAGCTGGCCTGCTGGAGAAGACCCAGCCTGGGGATGGCCAGGCTGGGGGCCCTCTTGGGCCCCTGAGTAGCAGAGCCTGGAGCATCTTCGGGTCATTCAGCCTCGCCTCCCCACCCACCTTGGCTCTACTCCTGGGCTGCAGGAGGCAGAGGAGGCCCACAGCAGCCAGCAGCAGGGCCTGGCTGCAGCCTGCCTCACCTGCTGCTCTGGGACTAGCTTCCTAGTCTGTTCCCTGGACTCTCCCTGGGTCTGGCCACAACACGGGGGCCTGGAGCCAGGTCAGAGTGGGACCATCTCACCCTCGTGTGTTCTGGAGGACCTAGAGGGGATCCCGAGCCCCTTCTCCATTTGCCTGTCACAATGTGACTGTGTCCGTCACACTTTATGTGCAGCCCCAGGGTGGGGCCAGAGGTGACACTGTGAAGGTAACCACATGAGCATGGAGGGCCTCAGCCCCGGGGCCTGCTGCTCTGTGTTTGTCCAGCCAAGGAATGCACGGGTGATCTCTGCCCCGGGGCGGCTCACGCTAGCGAGGGGATGGACAAAGAACTGCCGTGGGTGTGCTGGGAGCTGCTTCAGTGGGACAAGCAGCGCCTCGGGAGCTGAGGGGCCTCCAGCGCAGCCTGGGCTGGCAGCCAGCAGGCTGGGACCAGTGGAGCACCAAGCTCTTCCCCGCCAGGGAGGAGGGAGCGTTCACTTGGGCCTTGGCTTGCTCGGCATAGGGAAGGCCCTTAGCCTGCATCTGAAACCTCTCCCCACGTGGTCTCCAGGCGGGGTGGGCCCACTGCCACCAGGAAGCTTCCAGGGGTTATCAGTTTCCCCAGGGCAACAGACAGCACAAGTCTGCCCTGTGATCACAGATGTGCCCTGGGGCAGGGAAAGGTTCTGTCCTGTACTCCTAGGAACTCAGCCCCCAGGGAGTGAGCCAGGTGGGAGTGCAGGCAGGAGTCTGGGTCAGGTGGAAAGGCCAGGCTGCAGGGGTCTAAGCCCGGGTGATGGAACCTGGCCCCAGACACAGGAAGCGAGCCCAACAGGCTGGAAGTGGAAGACTAGGGTGCACAGTGGCTGTGGCACCCCAGGACGTGTGGCAGAGCTGAGAGGGCGTGCACTGGTTTCACCACGAAGTCTGGCTCCCGCCTGAGGTGCACCACCCAAGTGGGTGGCAGAGGGTGAGGCCTGGAGCAGGGCTGAGGCAGGGGACACCTGGAGGACGAGGTTCCTGCAGACGTGGAGTGTGGCCAAGTTGGGGAGCCTGGAGTGGGTGCTGGGGCCCGCAGGATGCTCCCCGGCCTGAGCTCTGACATGTCACTGTGCAGCACCCCAGGCTGGACCTGAGGCCTGGCCCCTGGGGGACCCTACTCCCCAGGACAGGTGAGAGGCCACCCGGGACCATGCTTCATAGTCCTGCTCTGAGCCTGGAGCCCCGGCCCCCGCCCCCCCCCCCCACACACTGGCCTGTGTCCTGCCTCCCGGAGGCCCAGCTGCAGACCCCAGGGGGCAAGGGGCAGGGCACTTGGGTCTCCTGGGGTGGAAACCCTCCTGCCATCCGAGGGCCCAGCAGTAGGCCTCACGGGCCCCGAGCAGTGAGCTTGTGCACACGCGGAACCTACGTGGGAGCCACAGACATGCACCTGACCTCACGTATCTGGGCCTCACCCCACACGGATTCATGTGCAGACAGGTGGACGGCCACCCACAGAAATGCACGTGTCCGTGTTTAAAGCACACGCAGGCGTAGGGGGACACACACGGGCCATCAGCTTATCTACACAGCCACAACCGAACACGTGAACACGGATACACGTGACTTTGCAGGAGAAAGTGACTCCATCAGGCCCTGCTGACCTCCCCTTCAGCCTGCCTGGCCTGATCCCAGCCTCCTGCCTTCCCCCAGCACACTGGGTGGCCGGCCCTGTGTGAGATGACCCGACCGCTGGCACCAGCTTCTTGGCTACTCCGGGAATGGGTGTGACCGCTTGTGGCACGCGATCAGCAGGACAGCAGGACAGCGGGACCCTCCCCTTCCAACCTCCCACCACACGAGGCCAGCAACTCCGTCATCGGAGGCTCAGGGGCATTCCTGTGAACTCACAAGGAAGACAATGTCTTAAGGAACTAAGAAAACAGCATATTCTCAGCCAAATATGAGTAACCACGGCCCTAGACTACGGATTTGTTACTCTTGTGACATGGTCCCCAGTGGAAGAGGTTAGATCAGCTTTCACGGCCTCAGAACCAAGGCCATGAACCAAAACAGAGGACAAACAACATGGTGAGGGCATCGGAGGGCGGGAAGAGCAGAGGGGGGACTCGGTTTTCAGAGGCTGTCTTGCACTCTCCTGGCCTCTGGTGGTGGTGTTCCTAGAATCTCGCCTAAGGGTCACAGGTCAGATCCAGGGACAGAGCAAAATGGCTACCAAAGGGACTAAGGGAACGCAAGGTCATTTGGGCTCCTGACCCGCAAGACTCCATCGTCTGCACTCACCGCGTCTATGCGGCTGGTCGGTAGGACCTTGAACAGAGAGGCAGCTTCTTCAGAGAAGAAGGTCACGTGTCCCAAACCTGGAGAGAACATGGGGTAGACTCCTGGACCAACTCCAAACTCCACCTGGGAGCCCGAGGCCCAGAGAGAGGAAGCTACTTGACTAAGAGCTTATAGCCCAGTGGACCTGGGACGGAGCCAGCACAGAACCCGGGTCTCCTGGTCCTGGTCATCGGGAAAAGTCAGAGGGTTGACAGTGGGGAGCTCAGGAGCCTGGGCAGGGGCTCTTGTGGGGCCACTGGAGACCACTCAGGAGCCCACCCCAGGGTCCAGGCCTGCAGCCTGGCAGCTGGGGCTCCGCAGGCTCCCATAGCCATACCAGCCGAGCCCTCGGGCCCCTTCAATCACACTCTGATGGAGGAAGGTGCTGGGAGCTCTCATCCCTCCCACAATGGCCAGAAGCTCTGGGGGGAGACCAGGAGCCTGAGTGAGGGCAAGGGACACACAGGCCTCCTACCTGGCTCCATCTGTCTCCATGGGGAGAGGAGAACCGAAAGGGGGCCCCCCTGAGGCCACCTATCCCCACATTCAGCCCCCATGGTGGGGAGCACCTGGAACACCCCCAGGCCTGAGCTTGGGAGAGCAAGCCCTGCTGGGAGCCGAAGAGAAGGGCCTGGAATTGGTGACACAGAGGCCCAAGGAGCAGGAGTTTGAGGGAAGGCTTCAAGGTGCCAGCCCTCGCCCTGGCTGTGAGGCTTTGGGCTAATCACTTGACCTCTCTGAGCCTCCGGGCCTCATCTCTGAAGAGCAAGAACCATGCCTGCCAGGCAGAGGGGAGGTTGTGTATGTAAACGAAAGGGAAGTGAAACAAGGCTGCTATCTAGAGTTCAGCTTGGGGACAATTTCCCAACAGCTCTGACCTTCCATTTCCTCCCCTGCAGAGTGGAAATAAGGATCCCGAATTCAGAGGGGCTGAACCTTAGAGCACAGGGCCCGGTGCCTGCCGTGATGTATGCCCAACGGGGCAGCTTCTAGGGTGCCCAGAAGGCTTTTGCCAACTGCGGTACATTCTCAGGTCCTGGTGCCCCCCCCCACAGCTGCCTCTGTCCACTGCTCCACAGACTCCTTGAGGACGGGGCCGCCTGGCGTGGGTCCTCAGCCCCGAAGCTTTGCCTCCACTAATCTCTGAGTAGCTACAAAGCACCTACTGTGGGCCAGGCCTATTCAGGGCCTGGGTGCTAGGCAGGTGACAGTGAGCGAGGTGGCCAACTGCCCGCCTCGGAAGAGCTGGAGGAGAAGGAAATGGCAAACAGACGACGGGGAAACCGTGAGACTCGAGATAGGAACTACTCTCTGAGAGAAAATATGAGGGGAAAGCCCAGTGGAGACCATCAGAGCAGGACGGAGAGGCGGAGAGGCGGATTGTAACGGTGATCAAGGAAGGCTTCCCTGCGGAGGGGACTTTTTGAAGGAATCCAAGGAGCAGCCAGGAAAGTACCAGGGCAAAGGGCATTCCAGGCAGACAGAAGAACAGGAGTGGAGGGCCGGGTGGGCGCCAGCCGGCATGTCTGCAGAGCACACCAGAGTGGCTGGGGGAGAGTGGGGTGGGAGATGTGCACAGTAGGCGCTCAATACGTGTTTATTGTCCTGAGCGTCTGCACAAGGGTGGCCTGGGCTTGGAAGCCACAGCTTGGTGCTCTGAGCCCAGATGGACTAACTGTCTACCCAACCCACAAGGGACTCAGTCAAGGGCCACAGATCCCAGAAGACTGAGCACTGACCACACCCAGGTTCCCCTTTCCCTCATTTCCTCTTCACATAGTTAACTGAGCACCTGCTACATTCGGCTGAGGACAGACTAACCAAGTCCTGGTCCCAGCAGAGTCTGGAGCCCACCATGACCCTGGGAGGCCCCAGCACTCTCCTCTCTGGGAGAGACATGGCTCCCATCTACACAACACAGCAGGGCAGCAGCTGGCCCTGCAAGACCCAGGAAGGCCTCTCGGGAGAGGCAATGGCTGAACCTGGCCCTGACCAGGCCTCTCCAGAATGGAATGTGGAAGAGGAGGGTGTCCCAGGCGAGGACAGTGTACGCCAGGAGCAGAGTGTATGGCCTGGCTTGACCCCCACGGGTCAGGAGCGGGTAGCCAGGGCCAGCAAGGAGAGATGGGCGTGGAGAGGCCACTGCGGCCAGGGATTGGAGGGGATGGGGCTGGCAGAGGTCCCCGGAAGTCTCTGAGCTTGTTTTACTGTACCCAGGTTGGGAGCCTGAGCCCAGCACCAGGGCGCTGGCCTTCGCAGGACACACGGCCTGCAGGGCTGGCCCTTTCACACGGCTGAGGTCTCTGCCAAGGGTGAGCTGGGCCTCTCCACGTCTCCTGGGCCACCATGTGACAGGCCGCTCCCCTGCCCCTCTCCTGGCCGCGGCATTCCTGTGGTTGGCAAGGCCCTTGTGCCAAGTTTGTTTTTGTGTGTTCTGCACACCTGGGTGTGGCCGTCTTCTCCACCTCCCAAGACTGCAGGTGCGAAAGGTCCCCGGCCATGAAAGGTGGGGTGGCATGCACCTCCCTCCACGCTGCAGTCCACAGGACGGAGCCCACAGCGCCCCCAACTGCCCTCTCTGCCTTGTGGAGGAGGAGGGTCTCCAGCCACAGCACATGAGTTTGTGTCCCTCCTGGAAGGCAGCGACCTTCCCTTTACCTGGTGGCGGGAGGAGGGGAGGGAACAGGACCTCGCAGGGGCCTGGGGAAGGGAGGCAGGTCCTCACACCCTCTCCCGTCAGAGCCCAGGGACGTGCAGTGGGTGTGGAACTGGGGAGGCTGCAGGTGGCGCGTCCCGTGATCCATGTGGGAGCCGGGGGTCAAGGGGGCTGGATGGTGGGTCCAGGGCCTGCCTGGTGGAGATGATCTCTGCAGTGGGAAACGCTCCCCCATGCACGGGTGTGGCCAGGGTGCCGGGCCTGCGCCAGAGGGGCCTTGGAGCGGCTGCTGTGGTCCTGAGAGAAGGAAGGCCTTCCTGAGGCCACGCACCGCCCAGGGTGATGCCTGCCCTGGTGACCCTGGTCCTGCCACCAGCTCTGCCCAGACCTTTCCAGACAACATGGCTCTGCCTGGAGTCCAGTCTTCAGCCCTGCACTGCGGCCTGTCTGATGGAGGAAGCGAGGCAGGCTTGGACACGTGGCCCTTCCCACGAGTGCCCGGCCACTTACGCACCTGGAGAGTCTCCGCTTTCCTGAGAACCAAGCGCTGGGGAGTCGGGTTGCCGTGCACGTGGGAGGGGAGGGGGCAGCGCACCCTGGGAGGCCAGAGGCCTGCAGGCTTAGGTAACAGCACCAGGCCCCCCACCCCACCCGCCCCACCTGGGGGGCCTGCCCTCTCCTTCCCTGTGCAGAACAGGGAAGCTGAGTGAGGTCAGTCGGGAGTGAGAGGCCCTGGAGGGAAATTGGGAAATTGACTCCATTCTCCGGGGAGGTGGCCCTGCAAGGGTCCCTAGGCCTGGGCCCAGCCCCGGGAGGCAGAAGCTCCTGTCCCCACTTTACAGATGAACATACTGAGGCTCAGGGAAGGGAAAGACTTGGCTGGTGAGGGGCAGAGTTGTAACGAGCACCCGGGTCTGCAGCCCACTGAGCCCGCAGCACACGTGCACACGCACACACACACAGGCACACGTAAGCACACACAGGCACACGCAAGCACACACAGAGGCACACAGACATGCCTTCCCATTGCCCAGGCTGCTGCTCAGATAGCAAAGGGGCTCGGAGAGGCCAGGGCTCAAAATGCCTCTGCTGGGTTCATTACCAGACCTGCGTCCTCTCAGAGTTCCCTCCCCGCGGCTGCACGCCTAGGGGCCGTGTGCACGCGTGTGCACACATGTGCTGACGCACTGGTGTGGGCCGCGTGCATGCGTGTGCATGCTGTGTTGTGTCGTTTGCTAGTGAGCCCACATGTGAACACACGATAACCTCACATGTCTGCACGCGCACCCTGGCGGGAGGTGGGGGAGCAGGCCACCCCGCCGACTCTGGCGGGACCCAGCCCCACCCCAACTTTCCTTCTCCAGCTTTGTCTCTGGGGAGCATTCAGCCCCACCGGGTGCCAGGTGCAGGTAAGGTATGGGACCATTCTCTGCAGCCACCAGGCACCTCCACTGACGCCATTCACAGGGGCCCAGAGGAAGGAAGAGCTGCCTGAGTCGTGCCCCAAGAGGGGTGCCAAGGCTGGGTCTGTCCTCCAAGCCTCAACTAAACCCTGTGCTAGGAGGGGCAAAGGCTGGTCTCCCCTGGTTCAGAGGAGGCCAGTTCTTCTAGCTGAGCTCCTTCAGGGTGGTCTCTCTCCCTCCTTATGAAACCAAAGGATTAAATCCCAGGCTCTGCCCTAACGACCTTACCTAACCTAATCGCTTCCACCAGGCCCCACCTCCGAACACCAGCAGGCTCAGGTTTCCACTCCCTTAATACTATTATCCTAGGCTTTGGGGATCACGTTCTGTTGGAGTCAGGGGACGGATCAGACACGTGCCCCGTCAGGGAGTCAGCACAGGTGTGAAGACACGGGTGGGGGTGTCTGAAGATCTGCCTCAACCTTGGGCCTCCCAAGTCCCACGACCCCCAGCCCAGTTCACTCAGCTACACCACGGAGCAGTGTGCCCACCTCGGAGGGCTGGCGAGGGAACAGCAGGGCCATCTGAGGATGAGTGGGCAGCCCTGAGAGGTGGCAAAGGACCAGTCCTGTGGAGGGCTGAGTTGATGAGCTGTCCTGTCCCTTCCAGGCCTGGTCTTGTGGCCTCTTCTGTCCTGATGTCAGGAAAGAGGCCAAGTTTCCCTGAGACCCGTGTGGACCTGGGGCGTTGGGATGAGTGGGGTTAGGGTCCTGGGCTTGGCTGTCACCAGGGAGGACCCCTCCCCTCAAGGGCTCCTAGAGGTCTGAGCAGGGGCCCCAGGGAAGGGGAGGAAGCCAGGTTTGGAAAAACCTAGCAGACAGCGCTATGTGACTCAGGCTGGTCTTGGAAACACCGCTGTAAATGCCAGGGCTACCTCAGTTCTCCACACGCCCAGCTGCAGAACACCCCAGAAGGTCACAGCCGACTGTCATTTCCCAGAAAGGTCCACGAGGGAACTTCTAACGGCAGCTGGCTGAGGGGCAGAGCAGCCCCATGACCAGAGGCTTCTGTGCGCTGGCCGCTCCAGCCTCTGCTCCATGGTCACCCAGGCCCAGGCTGGGCTGGGGGCCCACCTCTGCTCTGCCAGGCTGGGACCTGCCCACAGCCACGTCCGGTCCTGGCCCCATGCTGTGCACAAACTGCACCAGTCGCTACGCTCTTCTGAGTCTCAGCTCTCCATCCGTAGGACAGCGATTATAAACTCTCTTCTGCAGCCCGGCGTGGTGGCGCATGCCTGTAATCCAAGTGACTTGGGAGGCTGAGGCAGGAGGATCGCGAGTTCAAAGCCAGCCTCAGCAACTTAGCGAGGCTCTTAGCAACTCAGTGAGACCCTGTCTCTAAATAAAATACAAAATAGGGCTGGGGATGTAGCTCAGTGGCCGAGTGTCCCTGAGTTCAATCCCTGGTTCAAAAAAAAAAAAAGAAAGTAAACTGTCTTCTGCGATGGCTGCAATAATGAAAAGGATGTTGATTGTTTATTTGTTTTTGTTTTTAATGTGAAAATGTTCTGTAAGCAGCAATGAGAAATGAGACCCGTGGCCAGGGAAGCTTCCAACCCGGTACTGATGATCGTCCTCCCTTCTCCTGGAAAGGGCAGTTGGGAGGATGAGTTTTGCAGAATAGGCCTAAGGAAATATGTGTGTGTGTATTAATTTTTTTCTGTACTGGACAGTGAACCCAGGGACTCTCCCATGATAGGCAAGCACTCTTCCCCCGAGCTGCACTCTAGCCCTTTGTGTTTTTTATTTGGAGACAGTTTGACCGAGTTGCTCAGGCTGGCCTCAAACTTGAGATCCTCCTGCCTCAGACTTTCAAGTTGCTGGGATTACAGGCGTGCATCACCATGCCTGGCAATGGCGGGTACTATCTCACGGTAGCTGAAGGACAGAGAGCTGGGAGCAGTTGGATGGTCCTGGTGCAAGGCCTCTCTCGAGGTCACAGTGGAGATGGGGGCTGGGAGCCGGTGTGGTGGCGCACGCCTGTGATCCCAGCGACTTGGGAGGCTAAGGCAGGAGGATTGTGAGCCCATAGCCAGCTTCAGCAAATTATTCTTATTTTTTTTTTGGAACCAGGGATTGAACTCAGGGACACTCGGCCACTGAGCCACATCCCCAGCCCTATTTTGTATTTTATTTAGAGACAGGGTCTCACTGAGTTGCTTAGGGCCTTGCTAAGTTGCTGAGGCTGGCTTTGAACTCGAGATCCTCCTGACTCAGCCTCCCAAGTCGCTTGGATTACAGGCGTGCGCCACCACGCCCGACACTTCAGCAAATTATTGAGGCCCTAAGCAACTCAGCGAGACCCCATCTCTAAATAAAATCCACAAAAAGGCTGGGGATGTGGCTCGGTGGTTGAGCACCCTGGGTTCAATCTCCAGCACCCAAAAAATAAGGATGGCGACTGGCTGTATCCTCAGAAGTTTCCCTCAGGGCTGAGGATGCACTCGTGACTGCTCACTCTCATGGCCCCTTGAGTGTCTCACAGCATGGAGGTTGTCTTCCCCCCAAACTGGTGATCTATGAGTGAGGGTAAGGCAGAAGTCACTCACGACCCAGCTTCGGAAGTCATTTATCAGCCCCTCTGCCATTTTCTAGTGGTCACAAAGACCCCCACCCCTGATGCAGTGTGAGAGGGGACCACACAGGGGTGGGACTATTGAGGTGGGACCCTGGGTGCCATCTTGAAGGCAAGACCCACAGACCCATCCCTCCTCCTGCACACCAGGAACCTCGCCATCACCTCCCCACCCTCCTCGGCCCTCACTCTCCCTCGGTCACTGAGTCACATGACGAGGCCTCTATCCAGCCTCTTTTGCCAGCTCCCCGTTCCTCCCACAGCCCTCCCCAGGTGAGACCCTCGTCCCCTCTCTTTCTCACTCGGGCTTTTCTAATCCCAAGTGTCTGCATCGCGTAGAGCCTAGTGGATCCAACACACAGGTGAGGCCCTCAGGACAGGCCTGGCCTCCTCCTCTGTCCCCAGTCCCTGCCCACTGTTCCCACAATGGGCCTAACTTGTGCCTCATCAAATGCTCCCCAGAAAATGACACCTCCTCACTCACCTGTCATCAATTCAACGATGCCTGGAACTTCTTTTTGTGTCTGTCTGCAAAATTCCTGGCATCCTTCAAATGCCACCTTCGAGAGTCCTTCTTGGGGGCCCAGGGCAGGGAGTCCTTCCCCAGACGCCCTCAGCTCTGGCTCACAGACTTGTGACCATCCCTCCCTGGGCAGGCACAGAGACGGATTCATCTCCTGTCCTTAGAACCATGTGGGGCCGGGACATGGGGACGATGTCCTGCTGCCTGGAAGTCGGGAGGGGTGCAGTGGGAGTTGGGGGGCCAGGTAAGATATGTTCAACGGCAAGTATGAACCCAGTTCCAGCTCCTGTCATGGACGGGGACCTTTGTTCCATAGACCGAAGTCCCAAGGCTTCTGTCTGTGTGGGCGGCTGGCACGGGGTGACCCGCAGTTCAGAGAAGTGCACAGGAAACTGCAGCAAGGTCCCCGCCACTCGTCCATCCTTAGTCCAGCTCCCCCAGTGGCCACAAAAGCACTTCACTACCCAAGCTCAAGTACAAGACTCGGCCACATCTAGAGGTGGAAGGGGCCATTTCTTTCTCATGGAGCCAGGAACCCCTTCTCTGCAGCTTCCTGGTGGCTTCTCCCTCCTGTTTCATTGTCCAGAAGCTGGCTGCCTGTCACCCCCAAGCCCAGCACCCTGAAGGGGAAGGGACCCCATCGTCTGTGCTAGTGGGAGTCCCAGCCTGGCAGGACAGTGCCCAGGGGGACACTGGCAAGTGAGACGCTGAGGGAAGGAGGGGGCTGATTCCTTTGAAGGGTTCCCTCCCCTCTGGGCCTCCTTTCTGTTCAATCATTCATTCTTTTCATACACTGTGGTCCCCACTAACTGCAGGGGCTTCTAAAACCCCCAGTGAGCCAGAAACCACAGATGGTGCTGAACCCCAGATAGACACACATTTCTTTACTTACAATAAAGTTTAATTTATAAATTAGGCCCAGCCCGGGGCATGGAAGCCCAGAACTGTAACCCCGGTGACTCAGGAGACTGAGGCGGGAGGATCGCAAATTGGAGGCCAGCCTGGGCAATGGAGGGAGACCTTGTCTCAAAACAGAAAATCAAAAGGTCCCTCTACGTATAATATGTCCACCTACATTCCACTGTCATGTAAAACTAGAAAGAACAAATAAAAAATAAATAAAAAGAAAGAAAACAAGGGCTGGGGGTATGGCTCAGACATCCCTGAGTTTAATTCCCAGTATTGCATAAAAAAATAAATAAAATAAAGTAGGCACAGAAAGAGATTAATAACAAAGCAGAATGACGATAACAGCAGTGAAGTAAAAGTTACTTAAACTTTATGGAAAGTTTACTTCTGGAATTTTCCATTTAATGTTTTAATACTACCATTGACCTTGGGCGACTAATACGGCAGAAACAAAACTCAGGCCTGAAGTTATTGAGCCTGCACTTATTGAGCACCTATTACATGCTAGGTTCAGTGCTTGTTTGAAGCCCAGGGTAAGTGGAAACTGTGGAAGGTGGGCTGGCTGGCCCCAGAGGTCCCTGCTCCTGCCTAACCCAGGGACACAAGGCCCTAAGAGAAGCCTGCAAGGAGCTGGGGAGGTCATTTGTCCCCAGGGGCCTCATTCCCCAGGGCCCTGCCCAACCCCATGGGAAGCCTGCCCTTGGCTGGGCGAGGCTTCTGGGCTTTTCTTTGTGGTGGTGGGGGCTCGGCCACTCTAGGGGCTTTTCCAGCACAGGGCCCAACCTCAGCTGCTGCCTGTGGTGCCCGACACGGGCACTCAGGGCCATGGCCACATCCCTAACCCTCACCTCTCACTCATAAAGGGCCACTAGGGGCTCAGGCCTGGGAAAGCTGGGCCAGCCCTCCGCCCAGGGCCTGTCCTGGCTGGTCGGCCCTGAGGGTTGCCCCCATCCCCAGCTATCCAGGTGGGTGTCTTCTCAGCACGGGACAGGGCAGGATGGAGGGTGGAGGCCCGAGGCTGAGCCCTAGGAGCGCCACAGCCCTGCCCGTGCTGGTCTCTCCAAGGACAGCCTGCTTCAGAGGAGGGCAGGCGGTCAGTGCAGCTGGGGGCAGGAAAGGCCCAGCCCTTCCTTCTGGAACAGACTGAGGGTGGGGAAGAGCAAGAACTGGTGGCCATCCCAATTCCTCCTGGTGCCCCGGCCTGGGCCATGAGTCAGGAAAGGCCCCATACGGAGGCTGAGCCAGGATCCTGTGTGACCTTGGGCAGCTGCTCCAACCTCTCTGGACCCCTTTCTGTAAATCAGGAGGCTGGAGTGCTGATCTTGAAGTTTCTTGCATGCTGATGATCGCTGCTTGAAGTTTGTGGTGGGTCTGGATATGGGTGTCCCTGCCTCCTCTTCTTGTTCCCACCCTATGACCCTTTCTGAGTTGCAAGTCAAGGACTGGTGGCTTTGGATAATTTTCCAGGATCTCATGAGCCACAGACCCTCATAGCCACCTTCTCTCTTCCCTGGAGGCAGCCAGCTGGGCACCATCAGCTGGAGGTGGCATGGAGCAACCTGTCACGGCCTCTGCTTGCTACCCAATCCCAGTGCGGCCCAGGGGCAGGGAGTGGAGCTGAGTCCTGGGCGACCTCGGGCAGGCCCAAGGCACTCACACAAATGTATGCAGGTTCCTGGCCCCGGCCTCTTGAATGGCGCTCCCTCTGCCTGATGAAGTTGAGAGGCCACTGCCCTGGACAACCCAGGAAGGGATGGGGACAGACCAAGCCTCCCCTGAGCAGGTTAACAGGAGTGGAGGTGCTTCCTGTAGCCTGGGTGGCCCGGCTCCGGGGGGCTGCACAGGGCAGGCTCCAGCATCCATCTGAACTGGAGGCCCCAAGGCACCCAGTTCAAGCCAGGAGCTGGGGCTCTTGGGAGACGCTCTCAGAGGAGCAGGAGGACTTCACCAAAGCAGGCACCTCTTCACACCCAGGGTGGGGACGGCCCTGCAGCCTGGCAGCCGGGCCTCTTCCTCCTCATGTGAAACACTAATCCCTCTTGAAAAACATGTTCTGGGGAATGAGGCCAGAGTTGTTTTTCCCTTCCTGAGCTGAAGCTTCATCTTGGTCTCTTGGCAGACTCAGAAGAACCCACACTGCCAAAGGGATAATCCTGGGATCATGCCCACGGATCAGTGGGAGAGGGCTGCTCAGGTTTCCTTCCTTGTGGGACACTGACCCCTGCCCTCCCTCGCCCCAAAAACAAAGGGTTTCTCATCTGCACCCCCGAGGGCTGGCTCTGGGGTGAAAAGTCTCTCCGGGTCTAAATGTGAGCCAAGTCCCTTCCCTAGAAACGTGCTCAAAGCCACTTAGGAAAGAGTCATGGAGAATAATTCTGAAAACAGTGATGTGACCAGGGGTCCTTTCATTGCATTTTGACAGAGAGCTGAGCACAATGGTCTTGTCACAGGAGAGGAGGTGTGGAGCTCCCAGAGAGAAAGGGGAACTCCACCAGGGCCCACGAGGTTCTTGGCATCCATGACAGAAAAGAATCCGAGCATCTGCCCGTCAAAGGCAGGAGCGTGGGTTCATGTTCAAGGGAGAAGGGGACAATCTCAAGAGAGAGATGCAAGGAATACACATTTAGGGGAGAATGAGGGCCGCCTTGAAAGGGGGAGACACGTTTTGGGGTTCCTGGCTCTTCTTTTACAGGACACGTGGTACGGGGTGGGTTTGGGGAGGTATGTAGAAGTGATATCTGTCTGGTGATCTCAAGAAGGTTTCTGGTGGTCTGGTCACTCTCAGGATCCTCAGGCTGACCTGGTTTTCATTATCTGATCAGTAGATAGTGCTAAAAAAAAATCTCCTCAATTATAGCATCCTCAAGATAGCGTATCTCTCTTTGCTTAATCTATTTATGGGGGACTTAATTAATAGTACACAGGTAGATTTACAGATTTCCCAGGAATTTGGGAGTAACAGGCCTGGAAGAGAGACTGGCTTACAGAGTGATAGGTCTCAAAAAGTATGCAGAACTTCAGAATTAAAATCTATTTTCTGCTGGGCACGGCGGTGCACATCTGTAATCCCAGTGGCTCAGGAGGCTGAGGTAGGAGGATTCCAAGTCCGAGGCCAGCTTCCACACTTAGAGAGGCTCTAAGCAACTTAGTGAGGCTCTAAGGAACTTAGTGAGACCCTGTCTCAAAATAAAAAATAAACAGGGTTGGGGGGCGTGGCCCAGTGATTAAGTGCCCCCTGGGTTCAATCCCTGATATCCCCTCCCCTGCAAAAGAAGCATGGGATGGAACGTGTGTAGGTTGTATGCAAATATCACTCCATTTTATACAACCAACTTGAACATCCTTGGAATTTAGCATCTTCAGGTGATCCTGGGACTAATCCTCTGGGGATACCAAAGGACAAATGTTTATAAACATGACAACTGAAAACATGAGGAGTGAATTTAACTTTTCTGCCATTACAAACCGTCTACCTGTGACTTTGTTTGTGATATATTCTTTTTCTTGAAGGGGCCCCCAATATGCATGGGACCTCACAAAAACTGCTCTGGTCCTTCTGGGTCCTTTGGGGAATAAAAGACCCCCCTGCCTCCCGTCCCTCTCCGTGCTCACCCGGCTGCCTGCTCCTCCTGTCCCAGTGGTAATGGATCAATTTATTCCCCTTGCTTTGCTTATCTTTGTTCATCCAAAGTAGATTGAAGGGAAATGGATAACATAGATATTCCTACTTCAAATCACACTTTAAAAATAATCCTGTAATCTCTTCTAAGGGGATTAGATGCTCGTGTTATAAAAGATGGACATCGAACGGATGTGGTTCAGCTCCTTCAAAAGGAAACTTAAATCAGCCAGGAATTTCACAGATTGATGTGCCACCGGAAAAGGGAATGAAGTCCCAGTCACCAGGTGTGTGCAGACAAAGCAGGAAGCCATCAGCTGCTGAGGAGGACACCCCAAACCGGGGACAGAGGGGTTCCAGGCAGATGTTGTGTTAAATGAGACCCTGAGGGTCTCTGGGGGCAGAGGCTTGGAAAGAGGCCAACCTAACCTGTAGGTGAGAAGCTCTCAAGATTGGGGTTTGGACAGAAAGGGGCTTGGAAATCTGGTATGACCTTGGGGAACATTACATCAGCTCAGTGTCCCCCCCATTTGGGGCAGGTGGTCATCACTGGACTTTTCTAGACTCCATGCCCAGCCCTGGTCCAGGTGAGGCTGGTGTGTCTCCTGTGTTCCTTCGCCCAGAGGTGCAGGGGGAGCCCAGAAGCCCTGTGTCTGTCCCACGTCAGCCAAGATACCCCCAGGGGCCTCGGTTTCTCTAACTGGGACCAGGTGGGACAAAGATAGCGTGACATCTGGAGGCCCCTAAGTTTCCAATGCCCTAGAATCTGTCAGCTATCTCCACAGTGGAACAGAGGCTGTTCCTCGTGTGCACTATGGGACCTGTGGTCCCCATCTTTGGGAATTGTGTGAGGTTTTCTTGTTGATACCAGGCACTGAACCAAGGGGTGCTTAACCATTGAGCCACATCCTCAGTCCTTTTTAAAATGTTTTTATTTTGAGACAGGGTCTCGTTAAGTTGCCCAGAGCCTCGCTAAGTTGCTGAAGCTGGTCTCGAATTTGTGATCCTCCTGTCTCAGCCTCCCAAGTCGCTGGGATTCCACACCCAGCTTGTGTGAGGTTTTCATTCCACCTCTGGTTCTCCATGATCAGCCTGTACTGGTGTCGCCTGGAGGGCTTGGGATAACCCAGTGGGCAGGGCCCCACCCCCAGGGTTTCTGAATCTGTAGATACAGGAAGGGACCTGGAATTTGGCCTTTCTAACAAATTCCCAGGTCCTGTGATGCTCCTGGCTTGGGGACCACACTTGGAGAATCACTGAAAGTGACTTGACAGTGAGACGAGCCTGCTGGGGAGGCCAGCCAGAGGCCAGCTTCCCTCTCTGCTAAGTGTCTGCTGGAGGCGTCTGAATCGTTAAGATGAGAGCCAAGCAACCTTCTCCTCAGAAGCCCTTTCACTATGGTTGCCATGGCAACAGCCAGAGCAGCCAGGAGACTTGGGGAACAGAGTCATGGGGTTCTTTGCTGTAGAGGGGAGAGAGGGTCAAGATCCTGGCCTAGCTGAAGGTGGATGAAAATGTGGAGGGAAGAAAAAGAGGAAGCACAAGGTTGTCAAAGTCTCCCCTTACCTGGGGACACCCTCCCGTTCCCTCCAAACCTGCCCTGGCTCCCGTGTGCCAGCCAGGGAAGGGTTTCAGCCCTGATTGCGTAACAGAGAGAGGAACAAAGGAAAGGGGGTGGCGTGGGAGGATGGGGGCGGGTAGCAAACAGGAAAAAAGGGTCCCAGGGCCTTGAGAATCACCCAGGGCCTCGTGCGCGTCACGAGGACATGCATGCTCATTCACCCCGTGAATCCTCGCCCAAGCCCAAGGGCCCCCAGGATCCGCAAGGTCACGCAACTGGCTTGGCCTTGGCTTAGCCCAGATAGGAAACCTGATCAACTGTGGCTAAAGGCCCTGTTTATTCTTTCATCTCAGGACTGCCAGTTTGAAATTGTTGAACTTTGGGCATGGTGGCGAGGCCCCAGGTGTGTGGGGGTGGCAGGGAGGCAGGGACGAAGGTCTGGGGAAGTCCTTTTAACACTTTAGGGAGTCGGGCTGGTCACCGGTCTGGGCTTTGTCTGGACAGCAACAGCCCCCTCCTCTCTACTCTCCGGTTTGGATCCAGCCAGCCACCCCCTGGACACGCTCCCCAGCCCCCAGCTCTGACTTCAAGCAGCAGTGCTCATATTCGAGCAGGGATAAGAGTGAAGTTTATTTAAAACTTCCATTTCTGCCTTGCCTCCAGAGATTCTGAGCTGGTGCCTGGGTAGGGGCGCCCCAGGATGATTCTGCTGCAGATCCAGGTGGCCTGCTGGTGGTCCCTGGAGTCACCCAGGGGCACTGCTTCACCTGTACCTCCTCTGGAAGCCCCCAGGTTTCAGGAACTTCCGGTTCCAGTCCCTCAGCTGCCAATGCCTGGGAATTCCAACTTAACCTGGCCCCACAGCTGTCGACAGACAGCTCACCCAGCGCCCACAGGGCCACACTCTGGTTCCGTAAGCCTGGGTGCCAGGGCCTTTGCTCTATCTCTGGGGCCCTGTCTGGAGCTAAGAAACACCCCATTTGTGGTGAACAGACTTCAGGGTGCACCAGCCAAATAGGGCTGCTCCACTTCTCCACGTCAGTTTCCTCATCTGTAAAATGGAGATGAGACCACAGGCCTACCAACATGCTTCAGGAAGTTCAGGGTCCTCCTAGGCGCAGGTCAGGCCGAAGACTGGGCCAGGGTTGAGGTCGGGGAGGTGGGTCTCAGACCCCTCCCTTCCCCTCCTCTTTGACAGTAGTGAGGCTGCTTTCACCCTTCCACCCTTTGGTTATCATCGCACATCTCAGAACCCCAGCAGGAGGACAGGGACAGAATTCTGCCACCCCATTTTGCTGATAAGGAAACTGATTTCTTACCCAGCTCAGGGAATAGCGCTTTGGCCAAGGCCAGCTATCTGATTAGCAGCCTGAGTGGAATTTGGCTCCTGATCTCTCCAGATGGAGGTTCTTTTTTTTCCTGAACTTTGGTTGACTTGTCCTTGCCCTGCAGGGTCACCCTAGTCCTGTGGATTCAGGAGCTCTGCAAACTCACTTAGCTTGCATGCTAACGGAAGCCCCAAGTCAAACAGCCAGGACAATGCTGACTCGGTGGCTTGGAGTGCATCAGAGAACAGTGATGGCATCTGTGACATTTGCAGTATTCTTTTGTTCCAGTGTTAGGCCTTGGGCTTGCTGGGTGAGCTCTCTACCCATGAGCTGCACTCCCAGCCTCACATTGTAGTTTTTAAGAAGCATCCACACCCCTCTAATATCCATGGAGAATGTTAATCCAGCCCCCACAGGCACCATGCTGATCTGGGGTCCTTTTTTCCTTCATACGTGAGGAGAGATCACCCCACCTTGGCTCCACTGGGCGTGAGCTCCCGCTCAAGGCAGAGGGTTGGGTAGCATGATTTTGGAAGCCTGAGTCCAAGTGGAACAGGAGTCAGCCAACTGGAGCAGGGGTCCTGACGCTCTCAGCCACAGGAGCTGCCTGGTTGGGAAGGTGGAGAGCCGTGCCAGTGTGGGAGACGGTGCCCCTCGGACATGAGAGCTGGGCAGATGCTGCCCCAGGGGCTGGGGTGGGTGCCCTGGTGAGCCAGCCCCCAGACCCAGCCACTGGTGGGGACAGGCTCTCCAAGGACACAGTGGAGCGGGAAGGGTTGGATGTGCTGGGAGAACCCACGGATGGTAAGGAGGCTGAGTCACCCCGTAAACACCCACAAGTTGGGCACCTGGGGACAAAGCCGATCAGGTGACTGAGCCTTTATGCACTCATCTGTCAAATGGGATGCTAGTGGAGAGATCCGCAGTAACATGGGTATCAAGCTTAGCACAGTGCTTGGGATCTGGTTGGTGTTTGCCCGATGGTGATGGGTGCCCCACCCCGCCACAAACAGAAGCACCACCTGAGAACTCAGTAAGTGTTTGGTTTTCCAGAATAAGGAAAAGCTTGAAGGATTGAGGTGATGAAAAGCTGCTGATTCGGGTCAGCTGGCTTGGAGGAATGCCACTCGCCAGTAACTTCAAGGCCAGCTGGACAACTTAACAAGACCCTTTCTCAAAATTTTAAAAAGGGGGCTGGGGATATGGCTCAGTGGTAGTGTGCCCCCGGGTTCTACCCCCAGTACCGCAAAAACAAAGCAAAACACCGTCCCCAGGGCCAGGTTTGTGGCTCAGTGGTAGACCGCCTGCCTAGCAAGAGCAAGGCCCTGGGTTCTGTCCTCTGGCTGCCCAGTCCCTGAACTGTGCCCCCTGCTGTAAGTGCCCTGAGTTTTCAGGTTCACATTTAGGAGAGCCAGGGTGGGGGGCTATACTACTGGCAGCAGAAAAGCCCTCCCACCCTGGCAGCCCCCCAGGGACCCCTCATGATCATGCTTTGTCCAGTCATTCCAGAGTGGCCACATGTGTACCTGCCCTGGGTCAAACCTCTGTGTCCACTGTGTTCTGTGAAGACCGCCCAAGGGACATGCAAACACACAGAGCCCTGGACAAGCTACAAAGTCCTTGTCCTGCAATCACTTACCTAATGTCCTGCCGTGGCCACTGTCCAGTCCCCCAGCTGGGCTTTCACCAGGCCTAGACTCTAACTCCAGCCCCTCCTGCCTGTGGGGTGGTCCCTGACCCTTTGGTTCCTTTCACCCAAACCCAAGTTCCTTAGCTCCAGCCTGTTTTTCCTGAATCTTCTGTGCCTTCACCCAGCAACTGCCTTCCGCTGCTTGCATTTGCTGGGACTTCAAATGGGTGGGGAGGTATAAAGTGGAGGTGGCTGGCTGGAATTCCAACACTCTGGGAACAATTTAATGGAGGAAGTACTCTGGGCTGGACATCCTCAGAGGGCCGGACAGTCCTGTGGGAGACATTACTTTCAGCCAAGGGATCTGAGTGGCTTTCCAGAGGTGGGAGCGTGGGCTGGAAGGGAGCCACATCAAGGTGACTCAGAGGGTGAAGGAGCACAGCACTTACAAGGACCTGTCCCGCTTTGCTGGAATGTGGAGATTGTGGGTGAAGTTATGAAGGCCAGGCCAGAAAGACAGGTTGGCACCAGATTTCAAATGTCCTTGCACCTCAGGCTTAGGATTCATTCATTCCAGAAGCTTCCATAATGCACCTGCTATGAGAAACGTGAATTCAGCAGGCAACCTGGAGAGGAGCAGAGAGTTGTACAAGAGCCTTAGAGGAGGTCTCTGGAAAAAACCTGCTAACACCAGACCCATGGAGAAGTTGAAGATCCACTTGTTTTAAATAGTACCAGAAAGAGCCAGAGAGCACCCCCCGCCCATCCCCAAAGAGGAGGGCTGACAGGAAGAACCCTGTGCTTCTGGGGACAGTTGGCTCTGCTGTACGCACCAGGTCCAGCATGACAGCCATGTCAGCAGTGCTTGGCGACTTGATTTCTAGGCCCTAGCTACAGACCAGGCAAAGAAAACATCTGCAGTGCAAATGTCATCAAGTTCAATAACGAAAACAAGTCGGGGGCAGAGGTGGGGGCAGGGCCCAAAGAAAGGCAAAACATGGACACAAATAAATATACAGAGTCATTTCCAACGGTTTATGGATCAAAAAGTAAAGGTCTAAGGCTACTGCTTCAGTTATCAAGATGACTAACAGAGAAACCAGTGTATGATGTTGAAAGTTGTGGGCAAAGGAGGAGCCCAGGGTCAAGTGGCCTAACTCATCATTAGCAGGACAAAACATCAGGCCTGAAAACACTGATCTATCTGCCAGAAATAAGGACCAGAAGAAAGTTCAAAACAGGGTAAGAAGTTATCTTGCTCAGCCAGGTGTGGTATTCCTCACCTGTAGCAGTTCAGGAGGCTGAGGCAGGAGGATAGAGAGTTGAAGCCAGCCTCAGCTACTTAGCAAGGCCCTAAGCAACTCAGTGAGACCCTGTCTCTAAGTGAAATATAAAAAGGGCTGGGGATGTGGCTCAGTGGTTAAGTGGCCCTGAGTTCAATCCCTGGTACCTACCCCCCAAAAAAAACCTGGGCATCGAGGAGGAGTAAGGAAGGGGAACTGGCAGGAAATGGCTGTCTGCAACCTCCATAGGTACAATTTTGACATGAGAAACGTAAAGCTTATAGACACTGCTGTTTAGGTATTGGGATCCAGGGAAAGAGGTGGTTCCTGGCTGAAGTCAGGGTTGCTGGGATATCTAAAGAGAATCTAGAAAGCTGAGAGGTGGCTCTGTGGTGCAGCGCTTGCTTGGCATGAGCAAAGCTCTAGGTTTCACCCCATTCCCAGCAGTTAAAGAAAAAAGTTCTAGCCGGGCGCGGTGGCGCACGCCTGTAATCCAAGTGACTTGGGAGGCTGAGTCAGGAGGATCGCGAGTTCAAAGCCAGCCTCAGCAACTTAGAGAGGCCCTAAGCAACTCAGTGAGACCCTGTCTCTAAATAAAATGCAAAATAGGGCTGGGGATGTGGCTCAGTGGCCGAGTGTCCCTGAGTTCAATCCCTGGTTCCAAAAAATAAAAAGAAAAAAGAAAAAAGTTCTTATGTATTTGACTTGGAGTAAGTAGAACATTTATAAAGTACACCATTCAGAAGATACGAAGAGTGTACACAGTGAGGCTTCTCTTCCCCCTGGTCTGTTTCCCAGTTCTCTGGGGATAATCCTAGTTTCCACTTTTTTAAAAAAAATTAATTTCCAGACATTTTATGTATACACAGGCAAATAAACATACACACCATGTTTTACGTTCTTCCCCTCCATCCGACCACTGTTGCCTGAAAAACCACTAAGGGCAGCATTCTATATCGACTGTTCTGGATCTTGTCTTTTTTTTTGGGGGGGGGTAACTGGGATAGAACCCAGGGGTGCTTAACCACTGAGCCACATCCCCAGCCCCCCCCTTTTTTTTTCTATACTTTATTTAGGGTCTCACTGAGTTGCTTAGGGCCTCGTTAAGTTGCTGAGGCTGGCTTTGAACTCTTGATCCTCCTGCCTCAGCCTCCCAAGTGCTGGGATTACAGGCGTGCGCCACCACGCCCAGCTAATTTGTCTTTTTCTCTTCATTAGGACAACTAGTCCTTTGACAGTAGTTGCAACATTTTCTCCTAGTTTTCCATTTGCCTCTTTTTTTGGCACTGGAGATTGAACACAGGACACTTTACAGTGCAAGTCCTTTTTATTTTTTTACTTTGAGACGGGGTCTCACTAAGTTGTTGAGGCTGGACTGAACTTGCCTCAGGCTCCAGAGCCACTCAGATTCCAGATGCGTGCCTCTGCTCCCCACTTATGTGGTGTTTGACTTTGTTAGTCTTTTGGCACACATCAGGTTTTTAATTTTATGTAAGGTGGATTTCTCAATCTTATTTATGGCTTTTAGGGCTGGTGTTATCACTGAGAAAAGCGTCTTTGGAGATTATGGACACAAATTCTTCATGCACCTTTTGAGATTTCTTTTTTCCTTCTTTAAAGAAAATCATTCAAGTATTTAATCCTTCCAAAATTTATGAGTGTATCAGGTAAGGTGTGTATTCAACCTATCTTTTTTCCCCAGCTTCCTAGTGAGAGTGTGCTTTTGGGGAGGGAGTGTCAGGGAGGGACAGAAAGGCAGGGCGGTGAGCAGGGCTGGAAAAGAAGAGTCCCTGGCCAGGGAGTGCAGGAGAAACTGGATACAGCCAGGAGCTGCTGAGATCATCCGGGTGAAAGGTGACCCAGGTAGGCCTGCACCAGAGGAGGGGCAGCAGGAAAGTCGAGGCGATCCTGGGGGTAGGATCCAGAGGAGTCAATTACTGATTCATGGGGAAAAAGAAAAAGAAATAAAATGCCTGCTTCCTGATGCTTCCTCAGTGATGCTGGTCCTTGCAGAGAGAACAGACCCCTATCCTTCAGAGTTCTGGCTTCACAGGGTCAAGGGCAAGGAATCAAAGTTTAAAGAATCAGCTGGACATCTAGGGGAGATGTCCAACAAGGTGTTGAAAAGGTGGGACAGAGTATCAAATATCTGGAGGGTGGGTTTCTCCAGCAGCTCTCTCCAGGGCCTAGTTTAGGAAGTATAGGAGCTCACTCTTCAGTCCCTTGGTTGGCCATGGGGTGCTCCACCCTGAAGGTTAATGCATTCACCAAACCTGTTGGAGGGAGAGGTTCAATGGGGGTGGGTCTGACTGGTTTCTGGACATAGCAAGCCCAATACTGGTTATTACTATGGTAATAACCCCCTCTTTATAGAGAACCTAACCATTTTCACAATATTTGGTTGTTGGTTGACGGACCGGGTTTTTAAAGATGAGAACCGGCTCAGAGAAAAGAACTGCTCACTGTTCCAAAAGGAATTCATAGAAGACCCTTTAAAAAATAACCTACATTTAGGCAGCGGCCTGCATTTCTAGAGCCCTGAACTGGCGCGGGTGGTCCGGGTCGAGTCCTCTTCAGCACCGCGCTCAGACCTTGAGGGTCACAACCCTGCACCCAGGCAGGAGCCAGCAGCAGGGGGCACAGGGGGCTCACCCCTCCCAACAAAGCAACAGACGTGGAACGCTTTGCACCCTGCCCGCCTGGTGGATGCGGCCCTCGCCCCTAGTCCGCCGATCCCCACCCCGGGCGGGACGGCACTCCAATCCCGACCCTCCGCGGTCAGGCCGAGGCACCCCAAACCCCAGCCTCGCCATTTTCAGGTGAGGAAACTGAGCGCCATAGAGGAGGGCATGCCGCGAGCACACGTGAGCGGCAGCCGGGAGTAGGACACCAAGGAGGGCGGCGCACAGCTACCGCCCGCCGCGACCCACGAGCGGGTGGGCAGCGGGCAGGGGGCACGACAGTGTCAGGCGCGGGAAGCCGCCGCCGGCCGCCGGAACTGAGCGCCTGGCTCGGGGGCGGGGCCGCCGGTCGAGGCCCGAGGGCGTGGCCAGGCCGGGCCGTACCAAGAGCTCAGACCACAGGGGGGGAAGAGGGAGGAGGGCCCGCCTCGGGAGCGCGCGCGCCGCTCTATTGGGCGGAGCCGCGGCCGCGGCGGCCACGCCCCCACCCCCATGGCTGCGCGCGGTGGTAGCGTCTCAGTGGTGCGGGCCTGCGTCCGGCCCAGGTGCCCCGGAGAGCTGCCGGGCCACCCGCGGTGAGTGCACAGTGCTGCGGGGTCGGGGTGGGCGAGGTCCGGGCCTCGGGGGCTCGGGGCTGCCGGACTCTCTGCCCGCTGCGGCCACCTGGCCCTCGGCGCTGGATGGGCTCGCGGGCCGGGTCGTGGCGCCTCTGCCCTGACGTTCGCGGGGAAGGCGCGGCTCCCACCTCGGCCCTTTCCCGGCTGACCCTTCCCCTCGGGCTGACCTCTCCCCGCGGCTTCCACAGTCCGCGCCGGGAGCGCCCGGGCTGCCGGCCGAGGCTCGGGTCTCGGCGTCTGCGTTCTCGGGCTCCGTCCTGCGTTCTGCCCTCGGGCTGAGCCACTTTCCCTCTCCGAGCCTCAGTTTCCCCATATGTACGACGGGGCGCGGGAGGCGGCGCACTAGGGGGCCATTCGCGTGGGAGGCGCCCGGCGAGCGCCGCAGGGGTCCTCGTCGGACCCTGCAGCATCAGGTGGGCTCGGGGCAGGGCCCCTGCCGTCGCCCGCCGCCGAGCATCCGGGGGCAGTCCCCCTCTCGGCCGCTGCCTGGGCGACCGCTGCGACACACCTGTGCCCGCTCTCCTGGGAGCCCTGACACCCTTAGCTCGCGGAGCAGCTGGATAGGAGGTCGAGGTCTGTTGAGCGGCCGCGGGTGGGGGCTTCGAGGCACTGACCTCGACCTTTGGTTTTTCATTTCTCAAGGCGAGTCACCGTTGTGTAAGCGAATGACCAGTGAGTGCGGAGGAGCGACCGCCTCCCGTCTTAGACCATCAAGCTGCAGCCTGGCCAAGCTAGGAAAGAATACGTACTAGCACAAAAGGGAGACCCCACTGGCGTGGCTGGGCCTGGGTTTGAGACGGGGCCCCTTGCCGACCCAGAACTTGACTGAGCTTCTGCTTTAGTCTTTGCTGGCACAGGCTGCCGCCCCCCCAGTGTTGAGGTTTTGAGGATCAAGACAGGGTTCCAGAGAGTGGTATTGAGAACTGAAGTGTCCTTCGTAAGTGGAGCAGCTGTCTAAACCCCTGGGATCTGGTGTCCTCACCATACAGTGCTGTAATTCCTCTGGCCTGTTTGTGGAGAAGGCATTGGGTCATTAGCTACACACAAACCCTATGGACACGCAGTGGTGGTGGACAAACAGTCCAAGAAGGCCAGGTTAGCCAACTGGAGCATCCGCAGGGGCCATTTTCTTCTTTCTAAGGAGTTCTTATTTTCCTTTTGAGAGAATGGTTCTTGACTTTCATCGTTCTTTGGTGCAAAATGGTTTCATTAAACAGCTTAATTATTGTCAAAAGTGGCCAGAAAACAGACCTGCATTTGAGAGTATGAAATATTAGCTTCCAGTTGTGGTGTTCAGTGGTCTTAACGCTAAAATTCTTCACCCATAGTCCTTGAAAAAATAATAAGTAGGAGCCAGATGCAGGGGACCACACCTGGAATCCCAGCAACACAGGAGGCTGAGGCAGGAGGATTGCAAGTTTGAGGCCAGCCTTAGCAAGTTAGTGAGACCCTGTCTTGAACTAAAAAATAAAAGGGCTGGGATGTAGCTCAATGTAAAGCGCCTGTGGTTCAAACCCCAGTTCCTAATAATAATCATAATAGTAATAGGTAGATTTGGAATGAGATGTACTTGGCACCCTGGAAATCACAGGATTGACTGTAGCCCATGTGAGTAAGTCAGTGAATAGGAGTTTATAAACAGCCACGGGGTGTCTGTTGCCTGACAAGCCTGAAATTGTAGGACCTGCCGTTGACTCTGGGTTGATGCTCCCTTAACCTCTTGAAAATCAGGATCTGGGCTAGGTAAGCTGTGTATACTTAGGAGGTAAAATATTTGAAGCAGAAACTGCTTGACAAGTCCAGAACATCTACTTGTTTAACCCATGGAGCATTTCAAGTTAAAAAGAATTTAACTCTTAAGAAACTTTTTTTTTTTTCTGGTGGAAGTTCCTGTAGTTACAGGGTCTTCATGATTCCAAAGAGGCCATCCTTGTGCTTAGGGAGGGGCACCGAGCTGGGCTGGGGAGCAGACAAGGGGGACAGTCTCTGGCACTAGCCCTGCGTGTTGGTTGGCACACAGTCCCAGGCCTGAGGGCCTCAGTTGAGTGCTTTGGGATTTAATTTTTTACTGTATGTCAGATCTCATTTTGATTAAAAAACTGGAAGCTGGTAGGGTGGTACACTCCTGTAATCCCAGTGATTCAGGAGGCTGAGGCAGGAGGAACGCAAGTTGCAGGCCAGTCTGGGCAACTTAGACCCTGTTTCAAAATAAATAATAATAAAGGATGAGGATGGGGCTCAGTAGTTAAGTGCCCCTGGGTTAAATCCCTGCTACCAAAACGAAATACCCCAAATCCAAAAACTATGTATGTATATATGTGTATATATGCATGCTTTGAATGTATTTAACAGATATTGTACTGGGCACTATTAGGGATTTCAGGGTATTGCAGGGAACAAGAGACAAATCTCTCATGGAGCTGTCTTTTTGGGTGAGGGTGAGAAGCCACGCATGATTTGGCAAATGGTGATAATTGCCAGGTAGAAAAATAACAGGAATGCGTGCATCGGAGTAAATGTGGTAACGGTGAATGTCACTAGATATTGCCAAAGTCCCTTCCAAAACGACTTGTTCTGTTCCCTGCTCCAAGGACTCAGCATTTTTAAATTCAGAAATTCAAGGCCAGTTGCAAAAACTGGCTGCTGACGGGAGAGATGTTTGTGTTTCAGGGAAAATCATGCCTAAGAATGTACTAAGTTTGTGTTGTTTGTGTGCATGTGTGTACAGACATACACTTCTGATGAGCCCAGAGTGTTTGTGCTCCCCTGGCCCCTCCAGCACTGGGGAGGCCATCCCAGAGGCCGGCTCACTGGCCCAAGGCCGAGAGGGTGAAGCTGAGGCTTCCCCTGGGGCAGGCTGCTTCCAAAGCTCTTGTTCCTTTTGTGCTTGTTCCTTTTCTAATTAGAATTTTTTTTTTTCCAGAGGAGAAATCTCCTAATAACAAAAAATTGCTTAATAACATGATGCCTGCCACTCAGTTCCACAAAGCAGAAGTGGTTTACGCTGCCTCACGTGTCTCCCTGGGTATTTTCTTGCAGCATGAGAAACATAAATGAATGAGTGTCTTCCAGGGAGACAGAACATGCTAGGTCTTTTATTTTTACACAGACTGTAGAACAAAATTCCTTTTCTGTGCAGTTCTGTTATCTGTCGTTTGCCAGAAGTTTGGACTTGCCAGGCAAGTAGGGAGAAGCACAGGGCCGGAGGTAACTCACCTGCCTGCAGCTGCTGCTGGCCGGCGCCAGGCCTTGGTTTCCTCATCAGTCAGGCTGGGGAATCCCTGCTCCACCTCATCCCAGAGCAGCCCGGGAGGCTGCTGTTGGAGCAGCTGATTCTCCTGTACCTGGCAGGGTGAGGTCCCTGCTCAGCCCTCAGGGTGAGAGCTTGGAGCTGGAGCCCTTGGGAATGCTGTTGGGAAGGGAAGCAAAGCTAAAACTAACCAAGTGACAGGGTGTGCCACTCCACCTTGAGGTGAGGGGCCCAGGTGCTTGCTGATGCTGAGCCGCCTGTGGGGACCGTGACAGGCTCTGTGGAAGAGGTGCCCTTTGCTGGGCCTTGGTGGATGGGTGGGACCCCAAGCCCCTAGAGGCACACCACCTCTGAGATCAGTGGCAGGAGGTAGAGGGTGCACAGTGGGACTCGCCTTCAGGGGTCTAGGAGCCGTGCAAAATAACAAAAAGGCTCTTTAAAAGGTCACTGTGTGACCAGCTTAGAGCATTGTCCTCTCAGACCGGGAATTCAGGAATTCAGGCTTTCTTGCTACCCGTCCCTTCTCTGGGTGAATTGAGTCAATTTGGGGATTATTACTGTGCTTAAATTTGTAATCCTACCATTTTAGAGCTCTGCATTTTAAAAGTGTTCTTCCTTTCCAAACCCGTCCTGTGCACGTGTCTGTGTGAAGGTGGGGCAGAGTCCCGGGGGGCAAGCCATGGTTCTTTGCAGGCTGGTGGCACCTGTTGGTTGGGCCCTTTGAAGGCAAACTCCTCAGCCTTGGTTTTCTTCTTTGTAAAAAAAAAATTGAATATAAATCTTTAACTGAGACATGAAGACTTAAAAATGGTACATATTAATGAGGTAATGTGATGTTTTAATACACATATACATTGTATAATGTTTAAATCGGGTTAAATCAATCTCTCTCTCTCTCACACTCACTCACTCACTGGTGCTGGGATTGAACCGGGGGCTCTTTACCCCTGAGCTACGCCCTCAGGCTTTTTTTTTTTTTTTTTAATTTTATATTTTTAAAATTCGGGACAAGGTTTTGCTAAATTCCTGAGGCTGGCTTTGAACTTGTGGTCTTCCTGCCTCAGGTGGGTGCCTCATACTTGGCTTCTGTCTCTTATTTATTATTTGTGAAGAAATCTCAGAACCCTGCCTTCTAGTGTTTTGCACGCGCACTTCCCTGTTGGCACTCGCACCACCCCGCCCTGCAGCAGCCCAGAACGTCTTGCTCCAGTTGTTTTCTGGTGTTGGTTGGGTGGCCGCACAGTTGATGCTGGGGTGCACTGTGAACATAGCATCTGGGGAGCCTGCGCCTTCTGGGTGGTTTGTGCCGGGGTGCCAGGTAACTGGGATGGGGGCAGATCTCAGGCTGAGGCCTTCTGGTCACCTACTGAGAGGGTGGTAGCCCTGCTCTCCAGAGTGGCCCATTTCAAGGATGAACCAGAAGGCGATGCTGGGCCACACTGTCGACTCTGGTCCCTCCTTGGAGAACGCAGTTCTCGGAGACAGCCTGTGATAGAAAAGCAGAGTGGAAACAGTTGGCTGTCGCCCTGGTGTGTGTAGGGACGTGGGCAGGGGTGTGCCCGCCGAGGAGATGCAAGTTACATCATTGGCTTCTAGGTGAGTTTGATGGGTGGCGTTTAGTCACTGGGTTTATCTCCCCGGGGTTTTATCTTCATTGCCTCTTGCTGTGCCCTTCCCAGCAGCCCCGTCCGAGAGTTCAGCTCCACATCAAGTCCTCTGGCGTCTTTGTCTGGAGAACACTGTGATCCTGTGACCTCACTCTCCCCAGGTGGGCAGGCGGGGTCTGTACAAAGGTTGCAGGGTTAGGCAGGTCCATGTGAACTCCTGGTCACCTTCCCCTAGCAGGCGTGGTGACTGCCGGCCAGCTGGGATCAGTTTTCAACACTGCAGGTAGCGGCTTGGCTCCCGAGCACACGGGCCGAGTGTTGGCCAATCCCGAGTGGGCTCTCCGGGGCGGGCTTGGGTCGGGGCGAGCTCCAGGCCTCACGGAGTGTCCCGTCCTGGCCTTGAGGTCCTGGGAAGGAGGCTGTTTGTTGGTTTTGCTTCAGGGTTTCAGAGCCTCTGTGATTGTTTTTGAAACCACACAGTACCACGTGGACACATGGGACGTGGTGGCTTGTGTAATGTGATTTGAGGACGGGGTGTAGCTCTGTGGAAGAGCGCATGGTTAGCCAGGGTTTGATCCCCAGCGCCTCAAACAAGAAGCCCCTGTGATGTGATTTGCAAACCCTGAAAGGTCATGTAGCACGTCAGTGGACACAAAAGGCCCCACCCCAGCTACCTGAACCCCCCACCTCCAAGGTCTCTGTCCCTGACAGTGGCCTCACTATCTTCCTGGTCCCCAAAGCTCCAAGGACAAAAGACACATTTCCCTTTCCCTCTTCATCCTGGGTCTCCTGCCACTATCAATCCCATCAGCTTTTGGCCTTCACATCTCTTTTATGGCTGAGGTCCTAGTGCAGGCCTCTGTCATTTCCTGCTCCCAAGGCCTCCTCCAGGCAGGGGATTTTCCTCTCCGCCCCTCCCCACCACTTCCCAGGATCCGTCCATGCTGCTGTTGCTCGGTTGATCTTGAAGGCCTGCTTTTATCACCTCTGCTTTGCTCAAGAATTTTTTTGGGGGGCAGCGGTGGTGCTGGGGACAGAAGGGGCCTCTCGCAGACTGGGCACGTGTTCAGCCACTGAGCCACACACTAGCCCTGCTCAGGATTTAAAATCCCTCTCGCAGCCTGGTTGCTGGGTGTGTGATTTCTCTCCTCTGTCAACATCTGAAGGAACATACAGTGTCTTATAATACAGGGAGTCTAATTCGCCCTCCCTGTGGCAGTGTGGTTGGAATAGTGGGAGCAGGGACTTCCCGTGTGGTGAGGGTCCTGCAGCACCTGGAACAGCCCCACCAGGAGGGCAGGCAGGTGGGCTGTGTCCGCTGGCTGAGTGGGAGAGCAGATGAGTGTGTAAAGGTGGCTTCTCACGCTCATCGCTCCTCCTTCTCCTGCCCATCGACTGAGCCGAGATGTCAAATTGGGTCCAGTCTGTATTTTTGAAGATTATTTTAAGATGCATTATGAACTTTTGGTAGGATTTTATTCTTCCCTCCAGCTATGAAATTTTGTGCAATTAATAATCTGTTCAGTAATTCCATAATCATTTAAGGAAGAACATTTGAAGTTTCTTTGGTTCTTTCTAGGTCAGTTACCTGGATGCCGAAGATGGTCATAAGTGGGCTAATTTAAAAAATTATAATGAAAATAAATAAAGAGGCCCAGGTTAACCTTTGAGGGTCAGTTGTATGTCAGGTCCTGTGCTGAGGGTTTCTGTCTCACGTCGTCATTATAACATGGAGAACTGGCGATGGTTCTCCAGCGCCCCTTGGTGTGTAGGTGGCAGGCCTGGATCAACTTAGAAGGCCCAGGTTCTTTCATGGCTCCACTGAGTAAGTTTATTGAATTTTAAGTTCCTTGCTCTTCCTGGCCAAACCAAAAACCATGGAAAATACTAGAAGCCAAGAGCTAGTAATTGAGAGAAGGACCCTGGAAGATAAGTAATCGGAGTGAAACAGACAAGGGAGACCGTTACGGTCAAGCAGGAAATTCAGCTCAGAGCTTCCTAGATGTCGAGGCAGGGGAGCATGGGCTTGCACCACGAATGTACCAAAGAACGTTCCAGAAGCCGGCCCACTGAGTGCCAGAATTACTTTTTTTGAGCCTTCATGAAGGGTCATTGAATGAAGCAATGGGCAGCTGCCCTGGGCTTAGTGAGCATTTGCCGAGACCCTTGTTTGTGCCAGACTTCAAGGTGCTGGGACTACCTGTGTGGACAAGGCCAACAAAATGAAGGAGGACAGTGGCACGGGCCGGGCCAGGGAACGTTGTGAGGAATGGAGGAGTGGTGCCCACAGGAGCCCTGCCTAGGACCCACCCAGGCCAGGGCTCAGGCTCAGTAGGGACACTGTAGGGGCAGATCTCCAGGGATGGGAGCAGGAGAAGAGAGGCAGAATGATACATTGTAACAGGCAGAGATAAAGCCTGGGGATCTGGGACTGCAAGTAGGAAGAGGTGCTTTGCCTGAGTGGGAGGCATCAGTCCCAAGTGGAGGTACTGAGTGCTTAGTCCTTCCTGCAGGCAACGTCCTGCAATTTTGCTGTGAAAGTAGAAAAGTCTGACTTGCCTTCCTGCCCCTTAGTGAGTACCTTACCATGGAGCCTGGAGTGTGGACCGGTGGTCTGGTCTAGAATATCTTGTTGTTTAGTGTTCAGCACGTAAGTATTAAGCACCCTGCCGCCCTGGACCTGCAGAGCCCAGGGGTACGAGATGCAGGATAGCTCTGGCCACACACCAGCCCCTCACATCCTCCTCTAGGAACTGTTTAATTCTGAGCAATACTGTCATCTGACAGTAGGACCAGGGTGTCAGCTGTCATTCCAGGAAGTAGCATCTACCTCTAACTCTGCCTTGTTTGGAAATGGTTTTGAGGAATGATTGACAGAGTGGCTCTGTTCTAGTTGGTCTGGGTTTGAATCGTGTGTCTACCATATATCAATTTCCTGTGTTGCTCAAGGTTTTTTGTTATTTTCTTCTTGGTAATACTGAAGCTTGAACCCAGGGCCACTCCACTGAGCCACATCCCCAGGCCTTTTTGTTTTATATTTTGAGATAGGGTCTTACTAAGTTGCCATAGTGGGCCTCCAACTTGGGCAAGGTATTTGACCTTTGTGAGAACTACTTAGCTGTAACTCAGAGGGCTGGGCTGTCTGTGTGGTGTCTTCTTATGCTGGGGTTTAACTCCAGGGCCTCATGCCCTTAGAGTGTTGGAAGGGAGAGATGAAATAGTAGAATGTCATAGCAGGTGCTTAATACATGTTATCACTATGATTTACATTTGTTTAGAAGAAAATGCATAGATGAGTCAGTCCAGGCAGGTAGGGCATGACTGGGGAGGAAACAGGGTCGAAGGTGATGCCTGGTTGTGCAAGGCCCTGCGGGTTTGCTTAGCGTCCTGATGTTCACGGCAGACAGGGGGAGGCATGCTCCCATTTCAACTCTGTCCATCAGTTAAGGACAAATCAGGAATGGGCATGTTTATGTCTGCTTTTTCATCACTGTGACAAAAATGCCCTGTGGGAACAACTTAGAGGAGAAAAAGTTTGTTTGGGGCCCATGGTTTCAGAGGTCTCAGTCCCTAGATGACTGACTTCATTGCTCTGGGATCGGGGTGAGACAGAACATCATGGGGGAAGAACCCCGGGAGGAAAACTGCTTAGCTCATGGCAGAGTCAGAAGGTAGAGAGGAGAGAGAAACAGAGGCCGCAGGCAAAGACCCTTCCAGAGCACACCCCCAGTGACCCACCTCTTCCAGCCATGCCCACCTGCCTACATTTCCCACCCAGTCAGTCCATTCAAATCTGGATGGACTGATTAGGTCACAACTCCCATAACCAAATCATTTACCTTTGAATATTCCTGTATTAACAGGAGATTTGGGAGGAAACCACATCCAAACCATAACATTCTGCCTCCGTCCCCCAAAAACCAATGTCCATCTCACAGTGCAAAGTGCATTTTGAGATCATCAAAATGATCATCTCCAAGAATCCCATAGTCTTAACAGTTCCAGCATTGCCCAGAAGTCCAGTTCAAGTCCAAAGTCTCCTCTGAGCCTCGAGGCAAACTCTTGACTGTGAGCTCCTGTAAAGATCAAAAGCAGGCCATGTGTAGCCAGCAGGCAAGAACACAGGGAAGCGTTCCCGTTCCAAAGGGAGGACGAGGGCACAGAAAGAGTGCACGGGACCCAAGCAAGACCAAAACCCAGCCTGGCAACAGGTCACCTGACTCTGCATACACCATAGGACCCTGGCTGTGAGGTGTGCTCTCCAAGGGACTTGGGCAGCCCTACCCCAGTGGCCCTGCCAGTTGCAGCCTAATGGCCTCTCTTGGCCTGGCTTTCTCCACAGTCAGTAGCCTTTCTTAGCAGACAGTCCAAGTACTGGCATCTTAATGTCTGGGGTCTCCATTCCAGCTTCAGCTCTACCTTCACGGCTTCAGCCTGCAGGGACTCAGACCCTGTTACACTTTGCCTGGCTTCCCCAGCCTTTCTTTGAAATCGTGGTGGAAGCCTCCATGACCCCCTGTCTTTAGCACCCTGCAGAACCAGCACCACATGGGTGCTCCCAGGTCTGCCACTCACTTGCCCAATACCAGGGATCAGAGCTGCAGTGACTAAGCTGGTGAAACAACTTCCTTGGCTCCCTGTGCAAGCAGGGCACCCTGACATCTCTTAAAGGAATTTTCCCTTCTACACCCTGGAGCCCCTAGTGGGTATAGTCTTGCAGATTCCTGAGATACCCTTAAGGCATCTTTCCTGTTGTCTTTGTGTGAAGTACTTAGCATCTCGTAAGGGATATAATCTCTTCAGCAAGCACACCTTCCTTGGCCCCTGCTTTAGATGCACTTTTTGGGCCAAACTGCAAGTTTAAAAAAATTTTTAGCTCTGCTTTCTGCTCCTGATTCTCACAGTAGACCTGACTTAAAACTGCCAGCAATACCTGTGCCATTGACTGAATGCCGTGCTGCCTTGAAATTTCCTCTGCCAAAATAATTAGCCCGTTACTTTTATTTATTGATTTATTTTTTGGTACCAAGGATTGAACCCAGGGCTGCTTAACCACTGAGCTACATTCCCAGCCCTTTTTATGTTTTATTTTGAGACAGTGGCTCACTAAGTTGCTGAGGTTGGATTTGAACTTGCAATCCTCCTGCCTCAGCCTCCTGAGCCGTAAGGATTATAGGTGTGCACCACCACACCCAGCAGCCCATCACTTCTAAATTCTGCCTTATACAAAGTCTCAGGACATGGGCAAAATGGAGCCAGAATATAACATGCGTGTCCTCTAGGCCATTTCCCATTAGAGTCCTCATTTCCCTCTGAAACCTCATGAGAGCTGTGTGCATTCCTATCTGCATCATGGTCTTCTGAGCTCCCACCAGAATCTCCCATAACAGAATTTGCTTACAACTTTCTAAACTTTTTTGGTTTGGATCTCTAAACTTTTCAGAATTCTTCCTGCAAGCTAGCTCCCAAGGCTTCCGAGCCACATGGTCAGGCCGGTCACAGCAACAGCCCTACTCCTGGCACCAGTTTCTGTTTCAGTTAGCTTCTTCACTGTGACCAAAATACCTGACAAGAACAACTTAGAAGTGGGTGCAGTGGCGCACGCCTGTAATCCCCGTGACTCGGGAGGCTGAGGCAGGAGGATCACTAGTTCAAAGCCAGCCTCAGCAACTTAGCGAGGCTCTAAGTAATTCAGTGAGACCCTGTCTCTAAATATATGAAAAGGGCTGGGGATGTGGCTCAATGGTTAAGAGCCTCTGGGTTCAATCCCTGGTACCACCTCCTGTGCTCCCCCTCCAAAAAAAGAAAAAAAAACAAGAGGAGGAAAGAAGTTTATTTGGGGCTCACAGTTTCAGTGGTCTCAGTCCATAGACAGCCTCCTCCATTACTCTGGGCCCAAGATGAGGCAGCACATCATGGGGGAGGGGCCCTGTGGAGGAAAGCTGTCATCTTATGGTGGGGTCAGGAAGCAGAGGAAGAGGCCGCAGGAGGAACAGCCCTTACGTGGCACACCCCCGGGGACCCACCTCTAGCCATGCCATCTGCCTCTAGTTCCCACCCAGCCAGTCCATTCAGCCCAGGATGGACTGATGAGGTCACAGCTCTCATTTCACCTCTGGACATTCCTGCACTTGCAGGAGCTTTGGGGGGACCCCTCATATCCAGACCACAACAGGCAGTGACTGCTGATGACTGTGAGGTTTCTTTCTTTTTTTTTTTTTTTTGGTACTGGGGATTGAACTCAGGGACACTCGGCCACTGAGCCACATCCCCAGCCCTATTTTGTATTTTATTTAGAGACAGGGTCTCACTGAGTTGCTCAGGGCCTAAGTTGCTGAGGCTGGCTTTGAACTCGAGATCCTCCTGACTCAGCCTCCCAAGTTGCTTGGATTACAGGCGTGTGCCACCATGCCCGGCTTGTGAGGTTTCTTTATTGGGGTGCTGAACTAGTTCTGGATCAGACATTGCTGATGGTTGCTTGATTGGTGAACGTACAGAAAACCACTGAGTAGCATGCTTTTAGAATGGTGGGTTTCATGGTACATGGGTTGTACCTCGGTTCTTTAAAATCAGGTTTGTAGGTCACAGGTTCCTGAGCTCCTGGGCTCTCAGTTCTGCCACCAGCTGCATGCATCTGGAGCAAGCCCCGCACACCTGCTGCAGGCTCGGTCCTCCTCACGGGGGTTTCTGTGCGCCCTGCCTTTCTGCGCCCTCTTGGGGTGCCGTGTGAGGGGGAGGGATGAGCATCCCTGGGGCCGGCCTCCCACAGTGTTCCCACACAGCAGTGCTGAAAGCGATACACTGGGGCAGTGGAACCACAAAAAAGCCAGCCGCTTGAAGGGGGTCACCTGGAGGTAGCAGAGGGACCCAGTGTCCATGCAACTGGACAGCGTGTATTGTTCAGTGCGGCCCTGGGACTGGGAGGGTGCTCAGGGACTCTACCTGAACTGTGGAGCTTGGCTGAGTTGTGATTTAGGTGTTCTTTTCCAGAGGTTCACATGTTAGAGGCTTGGTCCCTGGGGTGGCTGTGTTGGGAGGTGGTGACCTTTAAAATCTGGATCCTGATGGGGGGCCCTTGAGTCAACTGGGAGTGTGCCTCAGAGAGACCGTCGGACTCCAGACTCTCCTGCTTCCTGTCTGAAGATGTGGCCTCTTCCTCACTCACGCACTCCTGCCATCTGCCAGGAGGTCCTCTCCAGAGCCGAGCTGATGCTGGCCTCATGCCCTTCAATCCCCAGAAGCTGGTTTTTTTTTTTTTTTTTTTAATAAAAAAAAACCTTTTTTTTCTATAAAGTTCGCAAGCCTCAGGTGTTTACTATGCTAATGATGGAAAAAGGTCTAACGTGGGGCCTCGAGCAGCTTCGTCCCAGCCCCTCCTACTGTGCCATGTGGGTGCTTTTTAACTGGAAGCCACACCAGGTGCAGTGGAACCGTGGCTCTTGGGTCCCCACAGCTTGCTTCAGCCAAGTGCCCTGCTCTCTTGGCGGTGTCCCTGTGGTGGACCTTAAACCAGCAGCTGAAAGGAGCGTCCTGCGTGGCCTTGTGCACCTGTCCTGAGCTGCGGGCCCCGGAGGGTGTCAGGCAGCCCCAGAGGAGCTGCCTTCCTCCCTCGTAAGAGGCCGTGCGGGGCAGTGAGCTGGCGTGGTAGGGTTTCTGCTGCTGAGGGGCCGCCGCAGTGTGGTGAGTGCGGACGCGTCTGTAAGCACCGCCAGGCTCCTGCCCGGGGGCAGCGGGATCTCATTATTGCTGGTGTGTTCACATAGCAGGATTGAGAAACGTGTCTCTCCAGACACGGGTCACGGGCTTCACCTGGAACTGCACACATTGGATCGATGACAGCCTTTAATGCATAGCAATGTCCTGATGTCACAACAGAAGCAAGCAGGGCTGGGAGGGGTCAGAACAGTGGCACCTGAGGCCCCAGTTCAGTGACTGCCTGGCCTGGCCCCTTGGTAATTTTTGGACCTGGTCTTCCTCCAACAGTGCCATTAATTCCTGGTAGCAAGGTGGCTGGGAGCCCCTTGGTGGACCCAGGAGGGCCCTCCCTCTGGCAGCTCAGTTTTGCTAATGGCACAGCCTGCTGCTGGCTCTACCTGGGCTGACAGTAGCCAGCACGAGAGCCACTGGACCCTGTGGGCCAGGAGATGGGTCCTTACTTCCCTGTCGAGGTTTGCAGCACATTCGTCACAGAGCATCCCACAAGGTCCTTGCATCCTGTCCTGGAAGTGGCCTGCTGTTTCCTTGCCTCTGGGTCCTTGAATCATATCTACAGCATGCGTGAGATGCTATTTCTGTAAACAGGTTATCATGCAGATCAGAAGAGGGGACTTGTGAGCGGTGCCTAGCACGGTGCCTGGCACCAGGTAGGAGCGAGTGAGTGTGGTCCCCGAGTGAGTGTGGTCCCCACGTGGCTTCTGCTGCGTTGGCAGTAAACGTGTCTCTCTCCTGCAATTCTTTCTTTTCTTTTTTTTTTTTTGTACCAGGGATTAAACCCAGGGGTGCTTAACCACTGAACCACATCCCCAGCCTTTTAAAAATATTTTGTATAGAGCTACGGTCTCACTGAGTTGCTTAGGGCGCTAAGTTGCTGAGGCTGGCTTTGAACTCAGGATCCTCCTGCCTCGGCCTCCTGAGCTGCTGGGATTATAGGTGTGCCCCTCCGCGCCCTACTCTCCTGCAATTCTGAGGGCTTGTGTTTTTGACAACCCAGGGTACTAACCCTTGTTTCTTTTCTTTTTTCTTTTTTGGTACTGGGGATTGAACCCAGGGGCACTCGGCCACTGAGCCACATCTCCAGCCCTATTTTGTATTTTATTTAGAGACAGGGTCTCACTGAGTTGCTTAGGGCCTCGCTAAGTTGCTGAGGCTGGCTTTAAACTCGCAATCCTCCTGCCTCAGCCTCCCAAGTCGCTTGGATTATAGGTGTGCGCCACCACGTCCAGCTAACCCTTGTTTCTTGATGACGACGAATCCAGGTCGCCAGACATTTGTGGAACTCTCTCTGGATAAACACTTGAACAGGGAAGCCGAGCTCGCAGGAATGCCCAGGGAGTGTCCAGGGAGCGGGGAAGGCCTCCAGGGGTGCTGCCGGCTTTGTGGATGGTTTTGTTTTTTTAAATCAATTTTACATTTACAGGAAAGTTGCAAAGTAGCGTAAAGGTTTTCTTTATATTTCTCACCAAACCTCCCGGTGTTACCGTCTTCCATAATCCTGCCGAAATGAACAAGAACCTGAACTTAAGCCTTGGTCCATGTCACTCAGGCGCTGGCAGGCTGGGTTACGAAGGCGAACAAGAAGAACTTGTGGCCTTGTGAACCAGAAGGTCCCCGCAGCCACTCGCCTGTTGTGTTTGCAGGAAAGCGGCCCCTGCGTGTAACTGAGGAGGTGCGGCTGGTCCCAGTGGAACTGGTGGTGGCAGTAGCCGTGGCTTAGCCGCAGGCCTGTCCCGCAGGCCCTGAGCTAAGCGCACGGCTCCCTGGAGCCTCACCAGGGTTCCTGCCAGCGCCCGTCGGCTCCAGGAGCCACCTTGCGTTTGTTACCGTCTGGTCTCAGTTCCTCAGCCTTTCACAGCCTTGATGCTTTTGGAGAGCACAGGTCAGTTGTTTTCTAGAATGTCACTTGATTCAAATACCACAAAGGCAAGGCTGTGGCCTCAGCGCGTGGCAGCGGCCGGCTGGTGGTCTTTGCCCACATCCCCTGGTGAGCGAGTTCTCCGTGGGGCTTCTCCCCCGGCTCCTCCTTTCCGCTTTGAGGTTAAGTATCCTGGAGGAGGTACTTTGAGATGATGGAAGTCCTGGTTTTGTGCCCTGGTTTTTTGGCACCTCACGGGTGGATCATGGGTGTTGGTTATACTGTGATATTTGCCCAGTGGTAACTCTCTGCTTCCCTCTTTCCAGGACTGCCCGCTTCCACCCTTTAGTCGATTTGATTATGTCTGTATGGACTCAGGTTTTTTTCTTGTAGCTAAAAATCTCATACTCCACCAGCAATGAACCATCCAAAGAGGAAATAAAAGAAATAATTTTATTTCTAAAAGAATTCAAAAGAATTGATCTAGACTAGGAGGTATAAAATGTCTACACCAAGAACTATAAAATACCACTAAAAGCAAATAAAACCCCAGTAAACGGAAAGACATCCCATGTCCCTGGATTGGAAGACACAGTGTTGAGGTGGCTGTGCGGGGTGGGCAGCAACTCAGTGCAAACAGGTACCTTCCGGTGTGACAGAGAAGTTCTGGAACTAGACGGTGGTGATGCCGGCACGTTTTGAATGTGCTTAGGTGCCACTCGATCGTACACTTTGAAATGGCACGTTGTATGTCATGTGTGGTAAGAAAGGTCACCTTAGCAATGAGTTGCTACCACCATCCCAGCTCGATGACGTGGTGGTGTGTTGGTGGCTCTGATGGCTCTCACTTTAGCAATCAGGAATGTCTGGAGTTGTCTTAAGGTCCAGCCTCACATTTTCCTGAGTGTTTCTTCAATTTGAGGTCCCCTAAGGGACCAGGCTCATCTGCTGTTTTCCATGACCTGGACCCACCCGTTTCTGAGTCTGGTGTGAGCCAGAGTGCTCAGGGGGGTCCCTGGGGTGAGGGGCACGGATGACCAGTGATAGAGAGGTGGCCTGATGGAAAAATGGGTCGCGGTTTAAAAAGAAAAGGAGCTGGGTCATTGCTCCCCGCGGCTTCCGCTGCTCTCACCTTCCTGCGGCACTTCCTGTCTGCGGAGGAGCAGGTGGCCATCAGTAACAGCCAGGGGTTGCTGGAGAATGTACTGTGTGACCGCGGGTGCCAAGGTCACGGGCTTCCTTCTCCCTCCCTGGTCCTCAGGGCAGAAGCAGGTAAAAACTAAGCAGTGTCACCTCACCCCATCTTGTTTGGTCCTGGTTTCTAAACACCATCTCCAACAGAAGAAGCCCGGCTTCCTGTCTGTATATTCAAACCATCATGCCTGCTGGCGCCTTCAGTTCCCCCCAGAACTGAGCCCAGGGAACTTGTCTCTGGGCTGTATCCCCGGCATTCTGGGGGGAGGGTACTGGGGATTGAACCCAGGGGCACTCAACCACTGAGCCACATCCCCAGCCCTATTTTGTATTTTTTTTAGAGACAGGGTCTCACTGAGTTGCTTGGCACCTTGATTTGCTGAGGCCGGCTTTGAACTCTTGATCCTCCTGCCTCAGCCTCCCAAGCCCCCAGCATTACAGGCGAGCGCCACTGTGCCGAGCGTTGCATCCCCAACCTTTTTGTGTGTGTGTGTGTGTGTGTGTTTAATTTTGAGATGGGGTCTCGCTGGGTTGCTGAGGCTGGCCTTGCACTTGCTGCCCTCTTGCCTGGATCACAGGCGTGGCCGCCTCGCCCTGCCGAGTGCCTCCAATTTCCATCCAGCCCTTTATTGTCTTTCCACATTTGTAACTTCTTTCTCCAACAGTGGGAGAGCCAGCCCCACCTAGTCTTGTTTGTTTTGAAAGCAGCGCACAAATTCCAGTTGCCACAGTGTGTAAGCAAAGGTACCTTTAGACCCCCACCCACTCCCAAGTCATGTTCTAGAGGAAGTCACTGTTAGGTTGGACAGCCTCTGAGATAATTTTTCTGAAGAAATATCTAATTTTCCTTTCATGGTTTCTTAGTGAAGTATAACTTTCTTTTTGATTTGCCATGTTGGATCATCTCTCCTTTAGGGGACTATAGTTTGATGTAGGTATTTTTAACTGCTGCATAGTATTCCATTGTTTGGGTTGTGAACTAAACATCCAGCTTGAGTCTGTGACCAGCAACAATGCTACAGCAAAGACGCCGTGAGGCCCAGTGAGGGGCACGTTCCGAAAAGAGAATTGCTAATTCCAAGGACCTGAGCATTTTGTTTTTCATAAGAAAGTGGCTTTAAGAATATTGTTATGATAAGGTAAGTAACACACACTTTTTTTAAGGCAGATGATGCATGAATCACAAAGTCGTTGGGGATTAAAATCCCATCACCCCTGTGACAGTCCTTCTGTGGTCTTTTGTTATGAATGTGTGTGTTCATACACACCTTGGACGTCACCGGCCACCCCACCCGCGCTGTTGGAGGTGGATATTTGCTTGCTCTGCAGAGCGGCTCAGGCACACCCGAGTGGGCAGGTGTTACCTGTCTAGCTTCCCTGGTGCTGCCTGTCATGACCCCCAGGCCCCGTGACGCCCCCCAGGTCAGGATGGTGACAGTGTCACTGCCAGCCCCTGCCCTGTGCCTCCTCGTCCGTGCCTGCCCTTGGCCCCGCTCTGTCCTCACCACCACCGACACTCCGCCTGATTTTGAGGGTTCCCTGAAGTGACTCAGACGTCCCCGCATGCCCCCGAGCCTCCTCCTCCCCCTCCCGGGTGCAGCGGCCGTGCGTCCTTTTCACAGTTGGGGTACAGGACAGTGCTTCTCTTTGCTTCTCATCTTCCAGAATTTTTAGTGGCGGTTTTATCTGCATTTGTTGCACCTCACTTCTCATTATATTGAATTGACTTGCCACTGTGTCACGTTGGCCCGGGTGACACACCTTCATCACTTCATCAGTGGGTGGTTGGTTTGCGCTCGTCCTGTGCCGGGCACCCTTGTGAGCGCCTCCTGGTCTTTAGTTTATTAGTTTCAGGACAGCCCGAGGAGGCGGCTGCCGTGGTCACCAGCGTTGGTGACCGCCCTCTCGCTCCTGGGTCAGGGAGCGTTCTTGTGTGACTAGAGCTGGGCTTTGTCAGGTGCTTCTCCTGTGTGGGGCGGGGCGACCCTGTGGCTTGTTCTGTTTGAAGCCTGTTGATTTGGTGAGTCACCTTGATTTCCGAGCACCGAGCCAATCTGGTCTTGCTGGAGTCAACTCCCCCGGGTCTCGCGCGACGTCCTTTCGCATCTACAGGAGGTTCACTTTGACCACGCTTTCGCATGTGTGTTGCCGGGCATGTTCTGATGTTGGTCTGAAGTGCTCTGTGGTCAGGGAGTCCAGGTCTCAGAAAAATGAGTTGGGCTGGGCATGGAGGCACATGCCTGTGATCCCAGCTCCTTAGGAGGCTGAGGCGGGAGGATTGCAAGTTCAAGGCCAGCCTGGGCAACTTAGCGAGATGCCGTCTGAAGATAAAAAGGTCTGAGCTTGTGGCCTAGTGGTGGAGCCCTCCTGGTTCAGTCCCCACACACAGAAAGAGGCGCTGGGACGTCTCCTGTCTTTCCTGAAGCAGTGTAGATCGGGTGGGGACCAGGTTGGGGACCAGGGTTTGAGCTGGAGTCTTCTCCCTGGGACCTTCTCGGGTCTGGTCCGGCCTCCCTGACCGTGTAGGGTGACAGGAGGTCAGGAGTCGGCCTTCGAGTCCTCTCTGGCACTGTCACCACTGAGCCTCTTGAGTTGGTGGACATTCAGCCAGGCTGTACCCGGACATGAGCCCCTGCTGCATCCCCTTGCCGCGGCTCCTTCTGTTTCCAGACACCTTTGTCAGGACCCCTTTGGGGTCCTGGGTGCCCCCTACTCCACCCACGCAGAAGCCTCCCCTCCCCGCTCCAGCCCCTGAATCTCGCTCTGTAGGACGAGCTCACCCATTCCTTTCCTGTTCCTCATGTGACATGTTTTGGGGTCACTTCCTCCTGGGGACTTACCCAGCAAGCCCGCGGCATGGATGGGGTCAGCCCCTCTGCCCTCTACAGGAAGGAGAGTGGGACAGGCCAGTGGCAGCACAGCCCCTGTCAGAGGTGACTGAGGGCTCGGTGACGGTGGCAGAGGAGCGCCACACTTTGCATCACAGAGTTCATTTTTGGTCCCATGGATTGGCCCCAGGGTGCTCGACCACTGAGCCACATCCCAGCCCCCTTTTCTGTTTTATTTGGAGATAGGGCCTCGCTAAGTTGCTGAGGCTGGCTTTGTACTTGGATCCTCCTGCCTTAGCCTCCCGAGTGCGGGGACCGTGCTGGGCCGCACCAGGTTTGCTTTCAGGATGGACCCTGTGAACCCCGTGAAGTTGTTGTGCCGTAAGTTGCCCCGAGCTGCCTTGCGTGTTGCGACTGAATCAAGCCCATGACGTGCCTGTCGCCTGTCGCCTGTCGCCAGGCCTGGGGAGCTGGGGCTGGACCCTCGGGGAGTTCCAGGTCCTGGAAATGCGGCTGGACACTGCAGGTCCACCCTCGGGCTTGTCAGCTGGCGTGGCCAGGCGGCTGCTGTGAGTCACGCTCTCTGCTGGCCGGCTGGTGGCCACCTTCCTCTTTCACACGTTGCGCCAGACTCATGCTGTCCCATGTTTCCAAATTAAGCCCTGTTATGTGGGGGAAAGGCCATCGGCAGGAGGGCATGGGCTGGAGGTGGACAGAGGCCAGGAGCCTGAGGCCACCGTGGTTCGGCCTCCATGGCTGTCCTGGTGTTGTGGTGTCAGCCTCAGCCACACTGTCCCCTTCCTGCCACAGCCTTCCAGCCATGCCACCTGCAGCCCTGCTGTCCCCCGCTGCCCGGGCCCAGGGACTTCAGGCTGGCATCAGGCCTCTGGCCTGGTCGCGGTCCCTTTCAGAAGCTTGTCTCTAACTTGTCCCCTGCGCACCCTGGCGCTGGGACAGATGGCCCCGCCCCTCTGGAGTTGCCCAGATCAGCTTGGCGCCTCTCCTCCCGACCTGCTCTCGGGACCCAGCCCCCAGGCCGGCCTGGTGCCTTTCCTTGGTTCCCTCTCCATCCTCCCCAGGCCAGGCCCCTGTGGCGTGGGCCTGCCGGGAGCCCGCTGCCCTACCTGGTAGGTGGCACTCTCTCTGCAGGTAGTTCACGCAGGTGCGCCTCAGCTGCCGCCGGGTACGGGGACAAGAGTGGCGGAGGTGGCGCTGCCCCAGGGCCCCCAGGCTACAGGAGCAGGAGCGCGTCCGCCTGGGCTCCCAGTGTCTTCAGTGCTTCAGGCAAGCGACAGAGTGGCCAGGAGGGGCTCCAGCGTGTGCCCCAGGAGTGCTTGGGCAGCCTTGGGCACGCAGCAGGACAGCACACCCTCGGGCCATCTCCCCGGGTCTGAGGGTCAGGAGGCCACTCCTCCTCTGGGGTCTGGGAAGGAAGGCCCAGATACGGTCTGACAGGAGCCGACGTCCCGCGCCGCAGATTCAAGGCAGCAAGAGTCAGAGGATCGCAGGGGTCTCATGACGGCGAGTCGTCCCACCACAGGAAAGTGCCAACCTGGCGCCCAAAAGGTGTTGGAGCCTGAAAGCCCCCGCTGGGGCCCGCTCCGCCCTGAAGAGCCCTGAGGTGCCGCACAGGCGCGGGGGCTCGTGAGTGCCACAAAGGCTCCCGCTGCAGCCCGAGGGCTCTGACCCAGGGAGCAGCTCCACGGTCTAGAAGCGGCCCTGGGAGAGCACCCAGCCGGCTTTGGCAGCAGCAGAGCTCGGCCAGGGGACTGAGTGGCCTGCAGCGCGTCAGGAAGCGGGGGCCGGGCCCTTCTCCAGCCCTGCGTCCCTGCGGCAGGGCGGTCGGCCGTGGGGAGGAGGCGGACGAGCTCTAGGGTTGCGGAGACACCTACAGAACCGGAAGCAAATTCCAGTGTTTTTATTAATGAAATTAAATTTATAACATTGAGTACAGTTTTTTTTAATGCAGGGCCACTAATAAGAAGAGTGGGATTACTTTTTAGGGTCAGCACTTTGCTGTCAGTTCCCCTGCCACCCACGGGTGCTCTCCTCAGCGCTCTGCAGTGGGATGGCACACGCTCAGCCTTAGTGGTCGGCGAGAGCTCCCGCCCTGTGAGGAGGTCAGTCCCGAGCCGGCCATTTCTGTGTGCGTTTTGTACTGTTGGTCACATGATGATGGGATGGACTTTGACAAGCACGTCACTTCAGCGGAGCACGGTGATCACTGCAGGGCAGCGCTGCAGAATCCCGTCCGCGCACGCCTGAAATTCCAGCACTCGGGAGGCTGAGGCAGGAGGATCACGAGTTCAAAGCCAGCCTCAGCAACTTAGCAAGGCCCTAAGCAACTCAGTGAGACCCTGTCTCTAAATAAAATACAAAATAGGGCTGGGGATGTGGCTCAGTGGCCAAGTGTCCCTGAGTTCAATCCCTGGTTCCAAAAAAAAAAAAAATAGAATCCCGCCCTCGGGGACCGTCCTCTTGACGTTGGCAGTGCGGCATTGCCTCACGTGGCAGATCCATTGCTTCTGTTGAATGTTAGGCGATGCTTCTCACCTGTGTAGTTAAGTGGGTCTTCAGTGTGGCGCTCTCCTCGAGATTCATGCATGAGGCTGAAGAACACACCTGGCACTGTGCTCTGAGCTTGGAAAATGTGTGGCTTTTTATGGGAATGGAAATCTCACTTCTTATTTTACCCAGGAATTGCATAAAACATCTTGATATTATTTAAGATTCAGATACTGTTCATTTCCTTGAAATGACTACCACAGTGTGAGTTTCACATGTAAATGCTGTTTTATCTAGAATTTAGGTTAACCTCATTAAGAAACCTCAATTCTAGCAAAAACTCATTTCCCAAACCTTTCATTGTTAAGTGGTTGAAGACAATTCTTATTTGTTTTGGGTACAGGAGATTGAACCCAGGAATGCTCTACCACTGAGCTGCATTCCCAACTCTTATTATTTTTTTATTCTGAGATAGGGTCTTGCCAAGTTGCTGAGGCTGGCCTCCAACTTGCAATCCTCTTGCCTCAGCCTCCTGAGTCCCTGGAATTACAGGCGTGCACTATCGTGCCTAGAGAAGACAATTCTTGTTCAGCCAAGTTCAGTATAGATCTAGAATAGTCACACTAAACTTCACCACTTTTCCACGGGCTTTGTGGCTTTGTCCCACAGCCTTTTCTGCTCCGCACATCTTTTTACCATCAGTTAGGAAACATCCTAGCGGAGCCCCCTCCAGGTTGTGCTGACCTGGGGTTTTCAACTCTGTTGAAATGTTCTTGCTCGTTCACGTGATTCCTCAGTCCCGTCAGGCTTGGTGTGATTCCTAAGGAACCCAGCAGCACTGGCAGTGTCTTTGGAGTCTTGAAGAGCCAAGGAAGTGTCCTTAGGAGTGACGTCACAGGAGGCGTGGTGGAAGCCAGCCCTTGGCCACCTGGCAGTACCAGGGTACCCACCTCAGGGAGCCAGTGGAAGCAGGTGGGGAGCAGTAACCGTCCAGGCCAGGGCTGTCAGCAGAGGCCCCGAGGGAAACTGAAGCCCCGCCCTCCTTGCCCACCAGCAGGGCAAGAAGAACCAAGGTCTTGCTGTATTCTAAACATCCAGGGCGCAGTAAAGTTCAAAAAAATCACTCACCATGCCCAGAAACAGGAGTCTCGACTGGAAGGAAAGGGAAGGGCCAACAGACTTGTGCACAGGAGGATGCCGATGGAATAGAGAACGAACAGAGCAGACGACAGGATGGAGAACACGATGGGCAAAGCAGGACTCTGGAAGGTGCCCTGGCGGAACGGAGAAGACGGGGCGGGGGGGGAGACCATGAGCTCAGGTGAACTCAAAGACGGAGCGGTAGAGGGTGCACGGTCCACAGGGAGACACCAGAGTGGGGCGGGAGGAAGAGAGGGACAGACAGAGCGAGAGGCCCCGGGTCTTGTGGGGCTGAGAACCGGAGATTCGCCCGTCCTGTCGTCCTAGTCCAGAGGAGAGGAGGAGGCAGGCCAGAAAGGCGGTCAGGAAACGGCTGAGGGGCCCTTGATTTGGCAGGACAGAAATCCAGGTTCAAGAGGTGACAACCCCACATCAGCCTCTCAGGGTGATAAACTCAGAGACGGTCTCTCCCCAGGGAACCCCCATCCACCCTTTTGGGTGCTGTCATCGCAGCTGCTGGAAGGTGCTGTCCCCTGGCATCCCTGTCTCGGAGGCGGAGCTGCTGGGCACTGGGGGGTTTATTTCCTGCAGGGTTCCTTAGAGGGTCTTGTGGCCTCTACGCCCTGGCAGAGGTCTGTGAGCCTGGCAGGCCGGCTCCCTGAGGCTGGCAGCGGGCCGACGGGGCACTCGGGTGCTTGCTTTCAGCTCCCTCGCTGCTCTGCTTGGTGGCTGCTGTGCTTGGTGACGTTGTCGCACAGTCTTGTTTACTGATCAGAGCTGCACACGGTGAACGGAGGCCACCTGCTCCCGAGGACGCCCTCTGCTCTCCAGGGAGCCCGCTGTTCCGCTGGCCTCTCAGGAGCTGGAAACTGCCCTGAGCCTCAGTGGTCCTTCTGTCCACCTTCTCTGCAGTGTACTTGCCTGAGTTGCTGCCCTTTGCTGACCGGTGTGAACTGGCCAGCCTTTGAGATCAGGAGGAGGGGTGGTCAGGTGCGCAGGTGCCGCAGCCCCTGTGGATGGAGAAGGTTCAGGGAAAAAGTAACAATGTGACAAAAACAATGCAGATAAAACTCAGAGCAGCACAGCGTCTGCAGAGGCGCTGTGACGCTCGGAAGTGACCTGAGGGACTGGAGCATCCAGGAAGCCGTCCCCCTCAGACAGCAGGGGCAGCAGTGCAGCCCTGCCCTCTGCTGCGTGTGACGAAGCGTGCACTGTGGCGTGGAGTGCGGACCACACCACAG
>JAJEJO010003797.1:20372-30650 GCA_020662805.1 Glaucomys volans | reverse complement strand
CCCCTCCAGGTTGTGCTGACCTGGGGTTTTCAACTCTGTTGAAATGTTCTTGCTCGTTCACGTGATTCCTCAGTCCCGTCAGGCTTGGTGTGATTCCTAAGGAACCCAGCAGCACTGGCAGTGTCTTTGGAGTCTTGAAGAGCCAAGGAAGTGTCCTTAGGAGTGACGTCACAGGAGGCGTGGTGGAAGCCAGCCCTTGGCCACCTGGCAGTACCAGGGTACCCACCTCAGGGAGCCAGTGGAAGCAGGTGGGGAGCAGTGACCGTCCAGGCCAGGGCTGTCAGCAGAGGCCCCGAGGGAAACTGAAGCCCTGCCCTCCTTGCCCACCAGCAGGGCAAGAAGAACCAAGGTCTTGCTGTATTCTAAACTTCCAGGGCTCAGTAAAGTTCAAAAAAATCACTCACCATGCCCAGAAACAGGAGTCTCGACTGGAAGGAAAGGGAAGGGCCAACAGACTTGTGCACAGGAGGATGCCGATGGAATAGAGAACGAACAGAGCAGACGACAGGATGGAGAACACGATGGGCAAAGCAGGACTCTGGAAGGTGCCCTGGCGGAACGGAGAAGACGGGGCGGGGGGGGAGACCATGAGCTCAGGTGAACTCAAAGACGGAGCGGTAGAGGGTGCACGGTCCACAGGGAGACACCAGAGTGGGGCGGGAGGAAGAGAGGGACAGACAGAGCGAGAGGCCCCGGGTCTTGTGGGGCTGAGAACCGGAGATTCGCCCGTCCTGTCGTCCTAGTCCAGAGGAGAGGAGGAGGCAGGCCGGAAAGGCGGTCAGGAAACGGCTGAGGGGCCCTTGATTTGGCAGGACAGAAATCCAGGTTCAAGAGGTGACAACCCCACATCAGCCTCTCAGGGTGATAAACTCAGAGACGGTCTCTCCCCAGGGAACCCCCATCCACCCTTTTGGGTGCTGTCATCGCAGCTGCTGGAAGGTGCTGTCCCCTGGCATCCCTGTCTCGGAGGCGGAGCTGCTGGGCACTGGGGGGTTTATTTCCTGCAGGGTTCCTTAGAGGGTCTTGTGGCCTCTACGCCCTGGCAGAGGTCTGTGAGCCTGGCAGGCCGGCTCCCTGAGGCTGGCCGCGGGCCGACGGGGCACTCGGGTGCTTGCTTTCAGCTCCCTCGCTGCTCTGCTTGGTGGCTGCTGTGCTTGGTGACGTTGTCGCACAGTCTTGTTTACTGATCAGAGCTGCACACGGTGAACGGAGGCCACCTGCTCCCGAGGACGCCCTCTGCTCTCCAGGGAGCCCGCTGTTCCGCTGGCCTCTCAGGAGCTGGAAACTGCCCTGAGCCTCAGTGGTCCTTCTGTCCACCTTCTCTGCAGTGTACTTGCCTGAGTTGCTGCCCTTTGCTGACCGGTGTGAACTGGCCAGCCTTTGAGATCAGGAGGAGGGGTGGTCAGGTGCGCAGGTGCCGCAGCCCCTGTGGATGGAGAAGGTTCAGGGAAAAAGTAACAATGTGACAAAAACAATGCAGATAAAACTCAGAGCAGCACAGCGTCTGCAGAGGCGCTGTGACGCTCGGAAGTGACCTGAGGGACTGGAGCATCCAGGAAGCCGTCCCCCTCAGACAGCAGGGGCAGCAAGGCAGCCCCGCCCCCCGGCTGCGTGTGACGAAGCGTGCACTGTGGCGTGGAGTGCGGACCACACCACAGCCAGCCAGCCAGCTGTGACCGGTCGGGGCTCCTGCGTGGCTGCTCTTTGGCCTTTTTCTGTGCCCAGATTCACAGGTAAGAACACGGGACCTTCTGTAGGGAGGGGACCCGCCCGGGTCCCAGCCAGCAGGTGGCAGGGCTGTGGCCAGTCAGGTCCAGCAGGAGGTGACTCTGGCTTCGTTCTCCCCTCCCCTCTGTGCTCTTCCTTTGCCGTTGCTGACAGGTGTTGCGCTAGGCCCGAGAGCCGTCAGTCATAACAGCCAGAATTTCCCCATCAAAACATCCGTTCCACAAAGGTAGTTCCCAAACTGTGCCAGGGTGGGTGCCCCAGGGCAGACTTAGTTTCCCCGGCAGCAGGCTCTGCCCCATGGGCCTCCCGTGGGCCTCCCGTGGGTCTCCCGTGCAGTCGCAGCATTGGATCAGGCCGTGATCCTTGTCAGGACTGCGTCCCTGCCAGCTCGGCTTTGCAGTGGTGGTTTGGTCCTCACTGCCGCCCACTTCCTTGGCTTAGGGGTCGCCGTGAAGAATGCTAACACCTGCGGCCCCAGGACCGCGCACGTCTGGGAACCTCTGTCCTGGAGGCTCGCCGGTGGGCGCCGTTCCAGCCCAGCACGGCTCTCACGTCTTCGCGGCTCCTGTTACCAGGAATTTGCGTTCTGTGTGTCGTGATGTGTTCACGGGTCCCTTTGTTCAGCAGTTACTGAGCCGTGGGCTGTGAGCGGGGAGAGTGCAGCCAGGCTCTGCTGGAGGACTCGGAGCCAGGGGCGGTCAGCGCAGGCCAGGCACTGAGGGTCTCCGTGCCCTGTGTGACCCGACCTGGGGGCATGTTCGGGGCCTCAGCTCCTTAGTGACGCGCACGGGTGTGAGGACGCTCCTCCTGCCTGCCTGCCTGCCAGCCTGCCCAGGCCTCCTTCCCTCAGGAAGCTGGCAGCGGGAGAGACGCCGTCCACACAGGTCTCTCTGGGTTGACCGGCCGTGGACACAGCCCTGTCCTGGAAGCTGGGGCTCCTGGTTCTGCAGTTCAGGGTGGCTGCTGACCCCCTTGGAGCCCCCACTCCCGCCCTGTCCTCCTCTGGCAGCTCTTATCTGCACAGAGTCGTTTGGGGTCAGGGCTTCTGGGAACATTCTCTTTTCCTCTGAGACTCAGGTCTGAGCCCTGGTGGGGGCTTCAGGACCCCAGCCCCAGCCCTGGCTGCTGCAGGGGGTCAGTCCATGGACAGCGGGCAGCACCTGTCACTCTCCTCCAGGTCACTGCACTTTCCCCAGTGGGCACGAGGATCTGTGCTCCTGACTCTGGGCTCAGGGGCGACTGCAGAGCACAGGTGTCGGAGGGACCCCAGCCTTGTTTGTAGGTCATTCGCTGAACACATCAACCTCAGGTGCTCACTCTGTGCCGTCCTGCAAACAGAGCAGGGCCCCTGGTGCACCCGCGCTGCAGTCCGTCCCTCACTTTCAGTACAGAGTTCAGGAAGGCGCACGAGGTCCTCCCGGCTGGTGCAGCGTAGGCGCATCGGGAGACGTCAGTGCCTGGGCGGCTTGGGGGTCCGGGCCACGCCGTGACGTTGGACAGGGGAGGCGTCCTGGACACATTCTTGACTTCACAGTGCTGTCAGTTCGCGGTGGTTTTGTTAGGACGTGGTCGTCTGCCTTGCCAGCCTGGGCCGCTCCCCCGAGCCTGGGACCCAGGGTGTCACTGGGCATCTGTCGTGCGGACCCTCACCCGGGAGCTCACCACTGGGTGTCCAGCACCTGTGGGTGTCAGACTGATGCGGCAACACAGGGCCGGGCGCCCCCACAGCCCTCGTCAGTGTGAGCTGTGCGTGGGGCCAGGTCCTGGGGCAGCGGCAGAGGTGCTGCGGGCAGGAGGAGGCCCGGGCTCCGGTGGCTTCCCAGGAGCCCTTCAAGGGAACTCTGAGGCCTGCCTGTGGGGCTTGGCACCCAGCAGTTGGAGAGGCTTTACCATGAAGTGGCCACTTCCCCAGGGCTGTGTCCCTTTGGGGTTGGAGGAGGCAGGTGGCATAAGAGCTGTGGCTTCTGTGCCTACTGTGTGCAGCGGGCCCTGTTGTGGCAGAGGGGGTCCCGCGGCGGCTCTCTTGGCCTCGCTGAGCAGCCCCTCTGCCAGGGTGGACAGCAGCTCCTCCCGCTGAGGTCACCCTTCCTCTCTCCTGACAGTTTCGTAATCAACATGGGGGACTCCGCTGACACCGTCACCGCTACGCCGGAGGCCGAGGCCACAGAAGTGTCTCTTTTCAGCGTGACAGACATGATTCTGTTTTCTCTCATCGTGGGTCTGCTCACCTACTGGTTCCTCTTCAGAAAGAAAAAGGAAGAAGTCCCCGAGTTCACCAAAATCTCCACCACGTGAGTGCCGCATTCAGCCTCCCCCGTCCCTGCCCCTCTCAGGTGCCTCGTCCTTCCCAGCAGCACCTGCACTCGGCCCCAGCTGGCCTGCCCCGGGTGGCTGGGGTCACAGGACAGCTTGCTGTTTTTCGTGAAGGAAGCTTAAGCTTAGAACCTGGGGGGGCAAAGGCGTCAAGCCCACCTTGACTAATAGGGTTCTGTTTTTGTTTTTTTGTTGTTGTTGTTGTTGTTTTTTAACCAGGGATTGAACTCAGGGGCACTCGGCCACTGAGCCACATCCCCAGCCCTATTTTGTATTTTATTTAGAGACAGGGTCTCACTGAGTTGCTAAGGGCCTCGCTAAGTTGCTGAGGCTGGCTTTGAACTCGTGATCCTCCTGCCTCAGCCTCCCAAGTCGCTTGGATTACAGGCGTGCGCCACCACGCCCGGCCTCTGTTTTTATTTTATTGTTTTGATCCTCCGTGAAGCTGCTTTTCCAAAATAAGTAGAAAGGATGAATTAGCTAAAGAAAAATGGTGAGGAAATACTAGCCCCGGTGGGAGCAGACGTGCAGGGTGGAGGTGTGGCTGAGTGACTGCACCCGTCTCCCAGGCTGACTTCTGTGGGTCAGCCTCCGGGTGCCGCAGCCCTTGTCTGGGCCTTGCCCACTGTGCCAGACCTTTGCAGGGTTCCCGGCTGCAGCTGGGAATGAAGTAGGCTGGTCCTGCGCACCAAGCTCACGCTCTCCTGCTGGGCAGACTGGGCAGGGTGCTCACCCTGATTCAGCTGAATGGGGCCTCGTGAGCCTCCTCCCCTCCCAGAGGCTGTGACGTGCCCAGGGCTGGGCAGCTGGGGAGTTTGCAGGCCCAGGCCAGGAGGCTGATTCTGGGAGGGCCTAGAAGAAAGGAATTCCTTTTGGATAAAGGGACAAGGGTCACATTCTGCGGGGTGCTGGAGCGGCACCCAGAGGCTGAGAGGACAGTGTCGGCAGGGACCAGAAGCATGAGGCTGGAATCCAGCCTCTCCAGCCAGGGCTGGGACAGCATGCAGTCCCCGTGAGGGACAGGAGTGTTTGTGGTGAGGAAGTGTGGTCCTTGGGACAAGGGGACCAGTGTCCAGGCCCCAGCTTCCCACCTGGGCCTTGTTCCATCATCTGTAGCCAGAGGGACACGCTGCTGCTCTCTAACTGAGGATGGGATGGCCTGACTTGGGTTCCACAGTACCCCCGCCCTGGGCGCTCTCGTGCCCGGGCGCTGGTGGTTTCTATGTGATTGCGTCTCTGCTGCGTGCTGACCCTGGGTGTCCCCGCTCTGGTGAGAGTCTAGCCCTGTGTTGTCATCCCTCCTCTTGCCAGGGACCTGCCCTGGCCAGGGACACACATGTGCATGGTCCTGGGGAGTCATCTGTGGCTCCCAGGCCAAGTTCTGGGCCCTAACAGTGGGCCACCAAGGTTCAAGTCCAGACTATCACAGTAGCTGCGTGACCCTGCCCGGGTGACTTGGTCTTTCTTAGTCTGTGTCCTCCACGCTGTAGGTTGGGGTCACATGCCTCAGGGTTGTGGAAACCAAGCAGGCCAGTGCCTCCTGAGGGCCCTTGGCCGGTTCCTGGCGCAGGGCACGCTCTCAGCTCTTAGCCCCGTTAGTGTCATCTCCAGCCTCGAGAGAACGTACAAAGAAGCCATCTGCACTCCAGTTGACAGATGTGGAACTGGGCTGCTGGTGGCTGAGGAATTTGCCCAGGCCACCTAACGTGCAAGGAGCAGGTCTGGCTTTGAACCAAGGTCTGCAGCCCGCGGTCCTTACCCTAGTGCTGAGCTGTGCCTCTCTCGGTCTCTGAAGCTGCCCTTCACCTGCCTGTTTCAAAGACGAGAGCACCGAGGCTCAGAGAGGCCACTTGGCCGACGCCCTGGGCCTCCTACGTGGACAGCATCAGGGTCCCTGGCTCCTTGCATTTCAGTGAGCATGGGCATTTCTGCCACAGCTCAGAGCCGTGGGGACTGGCGGGGCCCGTGTGGCCATGTGTGTGGCCCTGGCCTACATCAGGAATTCTCACCGAGATTTCTGGAATTAGTGTTTTAAAGTGTTTTTAATACCCTCGCCACCTGGGAGGCTGTGCGTCATGATCCCAAACCTTTGAGCTTGGATATTAAAAAACCAAACAAACATGGAGTTTGACCAGCAAGCAGTTCGAGGACAGAGGCAGAGGCCACACGCATCACCTCCCCTTCTGCCACCTTGAGCCTCGAGGCTCTGGGCATCCAGCAGGAGGCCCTGGTTCTCCGGTGACTCTCCCTCGTGTGCTGGGCTCCTTGGCCCTCCCACCAGTCTAGACGTGGCCTTGGACCCTTAGGAGCCCCAATGCTCTCTCTGCTCCCACTGACCACATGTGGCTGAGGAGCCTTCTGGAGGCAGCGTCCTGGGGCCAGGAGCACCTGCTGTCCTGGCCCAGGTCAGCGTCTCTCTGGGAGGCCACTTGGGTTTGCCCGCTCGGGCTGGGGGCATAGCCTTTGCCCTCGGCACTGCTCAGGGCAGAGTCCTGCTCTGAGCGCCTGCACGCTGGGTGGAGCAGGACGGCACCTGTCCCTGACTCTGGTCCAGAGAGAGGTGCAGATGGGGATGATTTGAAAAGTCCTGGGACTCATCCAGTCAGACAGACGCTCCCCGTCCTTTGTGTCAGGAAGGCCCTGTCCCACAGTGTCGGGGGAGGGCAGTCCCATGCAGATCAGCAGAGTGGGCTGGGGTCAGAGGTGCAGGGGGCCCAGGTGGTGGAGATGGAGTCTGCCTGGGGACGGGGAGGCTCTGGAGAGGTGGTGACATGGGACCTGAGCCTTGGACGGGAGGAGGGTTTGGGCAGCGGTGTCCTCAGGCACAGTAGGAGGCGCCAGGGTGCCTGCTGACTGCAGGGTGTGCAGTCAGAATGGACGGCAGCTGGAGGACGCTGGGCAGCGTGAGGGCTGGGCAAACCCGGGGGGCAGAGTTCGGTGGAACAGCAGAATGGCCCGCAGGGCCTCACGGTGACCTGCTCACGCTGTGGGAGGCTGGAGGGATCGGCACCAGGGAAGCTGGTCAGGGGCCATTCCAGAAAGTGGTCGCGTGAGAGGCAATGAGGCTGAGGAGGTCCTGAGGGGGAGGCTGCGCATGTGGCGGTGTGCCAGGCTGCTGAGCTGAGGGGGGGGCAGGGGGGGGGGGGAAGGGTCTGAGGGGCGGCGCCCAAATCAGGTGGAGACCCCTGGAGGCGGGAGGAGGGGACGAGGGCTGTTGGCGGGAACGGTGGCACCAGGTCAAACAGCAGGCAGCCTGGGAGGGGGCAGCCAGCCGTCCAGGCTACTCCCAGCACCAGGCCAAGAGCTGCCCCTCTGCCCCGGAGCCCTCAGGCCCGCCTGCCGCTGATGCAGCTCACCTGAGTGGCCGCTTGCGGGGCCATTTGGGTTCCTGCCAGGTGGCTCCTCGCGCCTGCGCCCTCCACTCTCCCTGGGGTCCATCCAGCTGCTGGGAACGGCCCGCTCTCCAGCGTGGCTGTCCAGCTCCCAGGCCCTCGGCCACGTGTGGGCTTTGGCGTGCCTCCTCCCGCTGGGCCTTCAAGGTCGGCTCTCATTTTAGCCACTCTTGGCCCGAGGGGGCCAGTTCTGCCTGGGCGGTCCCCCTCCCGTGTGGGTCATCTGTGGGCCCCTCTGGTGCAGGCCCTGCTCAGGGCCGTGGCCGCTGCTTCCGTTGGGTTCCTGGCCTTCTCGCCGAGTCATCTGTCCTCTTCGAGATGCTGGGGATGGAACCCAGGGCCTTGGTGCCCAGAGCCCCCCACTTTCCAGGTGCGGAGTCTGCGTGTGTCTGCCTCCAGGCCGACCTGCGCGCTGGCTGGGTTTGCTTTGCGCGGGATTGTTTTATTAATGTTTTAATTAGAACGTTACAAAGCCTGGCCATGAGCCGTGCACAGCTGCTTCTGAGGGAGAGGAGGCATCAGAAGACCCGGGCACCCTGGGCCCTGGGTGATGCCCTGCTCAGAAGGGGCCTGCGCTCTGGGGCCACCCACGCCTGTCCCCAGTCAGCCCAGGTTGCTGTGACCCTGTCTGTGGCCCTGCCCCTACCTAAGATGCTCTGCAGGGCCCCCGCCTCTCTGCCCTCCTCCTGGAACCACAGCGTGCTTTGAAGAAAACAGTGCTTTTTTATTTTGGAACATTTCCAAAAACGCCCAGGTACAGAACACAGGAGGGCAAGCCCATGTGACCCTGTCCCAGCGTTGTCAGCAGCCCCCCGTGATCCTGTCCCCAGTGTTATCAAAAGCACACCTGTGACACTGTCCCCAGTGTTATCAGCAGCCCCCCTGTTACCCTGTCCCCAGTGTCATCGGCAGCCCCCCGGCCTGTCTCCCACACCACCCCTGCTCTAAAGCAGACCCCAGAAATCATGTTGTACCTGAAAAAATTTGTCCTCTATAATTCAAGGAGTCCCTTTTAAACAGTGCCACCTCTCGCACCTGAAGGCCCCAGTCCCCTCTCCCCAGCTTCCCAAGGGATCAGTGTTGGGGTTCGGCTTCTTGATTTTTTGTTTTCAATGCAGCACCTAATCCAGCCTGTGCACTGCAGCTGCGGTGACTCAGCAGTCTGTCCCTCGGGGGTCGGGGGGCAGGGGTGCTGAGCTATGATCTGTAGACGTGAAATCCCCCCTTTTTAGGGTGCAGCTGGCGAGTCTCGACAGATGTGCACCGTCCCATAACCAGTGCCACTGTCATGCTCCAGGGTGTTGTGTCCCCCAGGACCCCTCCAGGGTCCTTTGGCAGTCCGTCCCTGCCCAGCTCTGACCACCCTTGGTCTCGTTCCCGTCCTGTACTTGCGCCTCCTCCCGAGTGTCCCATGGCAGCTCTCCCTGCCTGCTGGCAGGTCCCCGCTGGCTGCCCCTTCCAGCCCTGCCCTTCCTCCGGGCCTCAGTGGTCTCGGAGGGTTTCCCACAGTCTGGGCTTTGCTGATGGCATCCCTGTGGGGTGGGGTGGGGTTGAGAGGCCACAGAAGACCTCATTTGTCTGAGTGACCATTATTTGGGGGCTGGCTCTTGACGGAAAGCCCAGCAGATCTGGAGCCAGGGCCACCGGGACGTCACGCCTGCGATGCCTGTGAACGCTGGCCGGTGGGGGCTGGAGGCTTGCCCGTCCAGCTCGGGCTCCGCGTCAGTAGGAGGTCCTTGGGCCAGAGCTTAGGAGGGCAAGGGAGGAGGTCCACACGATGTGCTGGAGGAGCCCCGGCTCGGAGGCGCCCGGGCCTCTACCCTCCAGGAAGAAGCTAGAAAAGCGCGTATCTGGCTCTCCTGCTCCTGGGTCCTGGTGAGTTTGGGGGGCAGTCCAGCTGGTGGCTGGAACTGCAGGCGTGGCCTGTCCAGGGACAGCAATGCCACACAGGCAGAGGCTGCCCCGGGCCTCCTGGACATTGTTGGGATGCTGGTGCTGCTGGTGGCTGCCTCTCCGTGTGCGAGGCACGTGGGGCGCAGGCTGAGGTGGTATCCTGGGGTCACATGAGTTGGTGGCACAGTGACAAGTGCTCTAACTCCTGGGGTGTCGGCCTCAGAGCTCCCAGGAGAAGGCTGGGAGGCAGGGCGGGGCCGGCGGGGCCTGCCCTTAGGCGTGAGTCCCCAAGGGCATCGGTTGGCAGTGGAGTCGGGGGCCCTGGAGGGCGACCAAGAGTGGGGTGGGCCTCGGGGCCTGGGGCCGCATTGGGTTGGGTTTCTTCCCGCCTCTGTTGATTCAGCACCCCTGAGCCTTTGCCCGGCTCCTGCCCTGCAGCCCCCGAGGGTCCCCTTGGTTCCCACGCCTGGTGTCACGGCCTCTCCCGCCCCCCACCTTTTTTTTTGGAACCAGGGATTGAACCCAGGGGCGCTTAGCCACTGAGCCACATCCCCAGCCCTATTTTGTATTGTATTTAGAGACAGGGTCTCACTGAGCTGCTTAGGGCCTCGCTAGGTGGCTGAGGCTGGCCTTGATCCTCCTGCCTCAGCTGCTGGGATTACAGGCGTGGCCACCTCGCCCTGCTTCCCTTCCCTTGCTCCTGACACCTGTTGAATGGGCTTCAGGTCTCAGGAGCGTTTGGGGACTGCTGTCCAGCAGGCCAGACCACCTGGGCCAGTGGCGGTTTTCTGGGCCGAGTCTTGTACAGAGCTCTGATCTGCAAGCCTATGGATGCATGCTGAAGGGACATGGCAGGTGGCAGGAGCACCTGAAGGACAAGGCCTGGGGCCCCCAGGAAGGGTGGGAGATGTGCTCCCTGAACATGCCCAGGGCCCCTGAGGGCCCAGCTGGC